>ML802576.1:48791-67871 GCA_009831015.1 Picea engelmannii | reverse complement strand
AACACTTGGTTGTTCTTACCTTTCTTTTACATTGAATATATCAAGCAACAACACCATTTACTAAAAATCAATAAAAGAATATAATGGGATAGATGGAATTATGAATAAACATCAAAGAAACAACACCATTGACTCCATAAGAAACACAATCTACCATTAAGCTAACAACATAGATGGATTTATAAATATACATTAAAATAACAAAAGATAAGGAAAATATGAGAGATAATCAAAATAAATAAATAAAAAGCCAAAAACAAAATCAAATACTAAATTAAAAAATGGTTAAGATAGATATACAAAACCTCTTATCACTATGTATATTAACAACCTTCATATTTATATTCAGAAGCATAAACATTGAAAGATGACTTTATTTATATGTAAAAATAATAATAATGATAATCGAAGAATTTGTAACTAATCTGATAAAAGTAATTAACTTTTGAGAAAGAAAACATGATGAACTTACCTAAGGTCCTATGTTCGAAGTAGATCCACATCTTGAATTAATTTCACTTATTCATTATTTCTTCTTCTAAAACTTACCAAATTTTGGGCACAAAATACTACAAGAAAAAATTGTTATACGGATAACTAACTAATCGATTTGATCAAATGTAGAAAGATTCATTGTGATTAATATTGTAAACATGTAAGCAGTCAACAATGATGAATTACATATCATGAACACTATATATCGACAGAATGTGCATGTCGGATGTGACGACCTGAATAATTTCCTCTTCGTTTCAAGAATAATTTATTGGAGTCATATGATCTTGGAGAAAACCTCCCTCGATCTGAAGGAGCAACAACGAAATCAACATTGACTATGTTGTTGCTCTCTTGGATCTAGAGAGGTTTTATCCAAGAATAAACAACTCCAATAATTTTTTCTCTACTGAATAGGGCCAACCAAGTGAAGGTGGAAGCTCCTATGCCCCCTCCCCCCTATCACATCACTCTCAATTCCCCAATCCCAATATATATTCTAATAAAAAATGTGCATAAAAAATATTCAAAATTGATAAAAAGTGATTGTAAATCTATAAATGAGGTTTATCATTCAAAGGAATATGTCATAAAAAAAGTGTTTTTATAAATGATATTTATCATCCAAAATATGTTCCAAATATACTAGCTATATATCATACATTGATTTGTCTTATAAAATTATTATACATCATAAATTTATTCTAGTCTTCTTTAGTTTTCTATTCCAATTCTTAAGTAATTCATCAACCTCCATGTCTTCATTTTCTAGGGGCTCTTCAACAACTGACGTTTCTTCATTCCTCTCATGTCGAGCACACCTAGTCTTGTACCCACAATGTGGATTTTGATTTAAGGGGCCATCACCTACCAAAACAATAAATATTAAATTTACATGGCTAATTTTTAAACATAATTGAAGTAGTTCATTAATATTAAAAAAAAATCCTCTGCAATATAATTATTTGCCTAGTCCACTAGTGGGCACCATTGGAATGGACACCCTGTACTCTTGATCTTAAGGTTGAGGAGGCTCAACTATGACATTCTCTAACATTGAAATTACAAAATATATAAGGACAAAACCATAAATGTACAAGTAATAAAAATTACAAGTACAAAATTTATAAGTACGAAACTATTAAGTATATGATTAATATAAAGCCATTTTATCGTTATGGGCCTCAGTCATAGAAACATCCTTGGGCTGCACCCCAATGGGATGGGGATGCTTAGGAGCACCATGATCTTCTAGCTACAATGCACTATCAATGCACTGTTGTCATGTACTAATGTTTTCGTAGATAGTGTTCCTCCCCTGATTAAAACAAAGATGTATTTTATAAGTAATGAAATGTTAATGTGGGCTGATTTTTATTTACCTTATCCCACAAACTATATCTTGGGGTCTGCCCCATGCCTTTCCTATGATCAATGACAAATTTATAGTCGTATTTGTAACCAATTCAAAGGTCTTCCTATGTGGTTTCAGTTCCAAAGATATCACCCTACATTGCATAATATTATGTATTTGTAATGTTATTGGATGAAATTACCTGAAAGTTGTAAGGTGATACAAATAATATTGTTAATATGTTTGGGAACTTACGATTCATGACTGTAACCTTGAGTAGCCGCCCTGGCCTAGCCTTTGCTAGCCATGTTTCAAAATCCTTGCTCTGGTTTCCTTCGAAGTGTCAGACAACCTATCATCAAAATTTTCTAGTATGTTATATAACACACTTTTATTTAGATCTAAAGAAAATTAAAGGTATTGAAATCAAAATATTGCAATTTACCTTGGGGTACCAGTTATTTGTTCTCCTATTTTTCTTAATTTATTTTCTATTGAATTATCAATGAGTGCCTTATAATCCCTCTCTAGAATCGATGGAGGGTGATCATACATAGGGTTAACTACCAAGTTTCTTCTATACACATCCCTCATATATTTTAAATATTCTCCTACTGTAGAGGCGACCACTTTTTTATTGAAGGTCTCTACTCCAAAGAGACCTTCAAGATAATCCAAAAGTTCATTTTTGAGGTTGGAATTATGGAAATTCCACCTCTTGCATACTGTTTCCCAAAAAATCAACAAGGCCTTGCTCTCCAGGTACCTATAAAAATGATTGTTTCCTACACGGAAAAATACATGATCATTAATTTAAAAATGATAATCTCGATGATTTATATTTGATATGGAAAACATGAAATAGTTAAAATATGAAAAATGACATGGAATTCTTATTTGTTTTAATAGAATTCTGTTATCATCGACCAAAAATGTGCACGAAAGGGTCCCCATGCTAGTCACACAATACACATCTAGCTCTAGGAAATGCACCCATATGAACCACATCATCAACCTCATCTCTGTCACCATCTCTACTAGATATTGGTCGATGTGTGGATGTCTGGTGGTGTGTTTTGTTAGAACTGTGAATCACCCTCAGATTGCAAGAGGATAAGCCCAATACCCATCAAAGGTTTATGAATGTGAATTAGTGATTAAAGGTCAAATGGACAAAACTCATCATATGAGCCGATTTAACACAGAAATGTGGGCTAGCATGCATAAGAAAATGAGGTTTTGATTAAATTCAGTCAATGGTTTAAGGGTAAAGGTGAATAGGAGGAAGAATTAGTGAGAAAGGTGGATAGGTATTCTATAAGCATAAGGCCTTCAAACAACCAAGAGAAGAAAAACTGAGTCACAAGAACTTCTTGAACTTAAAGTTTAAAACACTGAAAAAAATTCATAGCAACATTATAATCAAACATCCACTATAACACAACCACAACATCTCATATGGATCATCCAATGATGATAATTTCAGAATAAGAGGCAACAAGATGATGAAATAAATCTGACTTCTATTAATGAAAATGTCTCATATCTCATACATAACTAGATAAAAACTTTGCTTAGTCAAAATATTACAAAAGGGATCTCTGCTCAACCACTCAAACCTATCAAATAATTCATCATATGTATTTGTAATAAAAAAAAGTGGGCAACAACTAGAGGTGTGAGCTGGAATTCCTATCCTAGGATCCTCCACAAAAAACTACAATTATAACATCTGTACCAACAGATCTAACAAACTAATAAAATCAAGGAGCCATGATGGAAACCACTCTAACAAACATTTAATTAAATGTATTGTAGTTGAGTGCATATTTCTCTCGTGCCATGTGTCCTTCAAGCTTGTATATTGTTCCCCATCTACTACTTGCTGATCTTTGGTTCCCTCCACATCATCAAATTCAAGGAGTCATGAATTCAAACATTTGAATGTAATGGCCAATTGGTCGTGCCATTTGGTAGTGCATATGGTAGTCAATTCTGTAGCGCTCCGTTGAAAAGATGCTCTGCATATTCTGTAGCACCCTTCCTATAACTGCTCTATAGATTCTGTAGCTCCCTTCATGTGCTTGGCTTGGTGATTTTGTAGCGCCTCCCTATAAACTGGTCTATAGATTCTATAGCGCTCCTTTGAAAAGATTCTCTGCATATTCTGTAGCGCCCTTTGAAAATATTCTCTACATATTCTGTAGTGCAAAATTATAGAATTTTGTGTACGAGATTTTGCAGTGCCAGGCGCTACAAAATCCCTGTGTTTTTCTGTGTGATGCAACCACTCTTTCAAAAACAAAATAATATTAGCTAATGGACTAGGATCCTCTAGATGCCTATATAGGTGAAAATATTATACCTTCCTGAGAAGTTCAAGATTGCAAAAGAAACCACCCTCAAAAATGGATCTGTCATACCCTCCATCTATTTCTTCAATCTAACACTCTTCCTTGTTGCATGAGGCTTTTCCTCTATCATGGAAGCATCTCTTTCATTAGTAGGGGTACTATTTTATAGTGCAGACTCATCTCTTTCTATTGCATCTCTTTCTATGGTAGCCAATTTTATAGCGCTCCTTTCAAAAGATGCTCTGCATATTCTATAACGCCCTTCCTATAACTGCTCTATAGATTTCGTAGCACCCTTCCTATGCTTGTCTAGGTGATTTTGTAGAACCATCATGTAAACTGGTTTGTAGATTCCATAACACTTCTTTGAAAAGCTTCTCTGCAGATTCCATAGCACCCTTTGAAAAGCTTCTTTGCATATTTTGTAGCGCAGTCACGGAGCATTCGGTGTAGATATTTCATAGCGCCAGGCGCTACAAAATCCTTGTGTTTTTTTGTGTGATGTAGCCACTCCTTCATAAACACAAAAATATTAGCTAATGGACTAGGATCCTGTAGATTCTTGTATAGGTCAAAATATTATACCTTCCTGAACACTTCAAGATTGCAAAAGCAACCACCCTAAAAAATGGATCTATCATACCCTCCATCTATTTCATCAATCTAGCACTCTTCCTTGTTTCATGAGGATTTTCCTCTATCATGGAAGTATCTCTGTATTTAGTAGGGGTATTGTTCTCTAGTGCAGGTTGATCTCATTCTATTGCATCTTGTACTAGAATATTTAAGTTCCTCTGAGCTAATTCATTCTTGTAGGGTTGCAATTCTCCTTGAGCTTCCTGTGATTGAATGCTTCTATTTTGCCTGTACAGAGTCTTAAGTTGTCTATGGAGAGGCAAGAATCTTCTTGTTGTAAACCTTGACAAATAAAGGGTTTCATTGTACATGTCCATGAGCTCCTTCATCTTTCTTCTCTCAATCAAGCTTTCTTCCTTCAAATGAGCAACTTCCTTTCTAGCATCCCTGAGTTGTCTAATCAATATTTTTAAAGTGGGATTGTCAGGGGCAGTGTTGATGTTGATAACCTCAATAGGCTTCTCAGTGGCTTTACCTTTACCTTTATCTTTCTGCTGAAGAGAGGCTTTGGTTATAACCTCAATAGACTCCTCAATGGCTTCACCATTACCTTTAAATTTCTTTGGTACTGAAGCCTTGGGTATGGCTCCTGCTTCAACAGCTTATTTGTGGACTCATGAACTAGTAAAATGCCTCTCAACTCTGGTCTCAGCTGCTAGAACATGTGAAGGGAAATGCAATTTCCTCCCCTTCTTGGCTATGGTTTTGGTTGATGAAGGAACTTCTTCCAATTCAGGTGCAACAGGAGGTGAAAGTTGTTTTTGTGGGGAGTGATGAACCTCTCTCTCTTCTTCTTCTGCTTAGGGGTTTCTTTGTCTTTAGTAGTAGGTTTGATTTTTCTTTTCCTGATTATTCCTATTGGGGAAACATTACTAGATGGAAAAGGGATTTTCATCTTGGATTGAGGGGTAGAGGCTATATATAACTGCATATTGACAGAGACAATAAATTGTTTCCAAGAAATACTCCTTTTCTTTAACTCTTCCATAACTAGCATCCTGATTAATCCAAAGTGGAAAATGTTAGTGTCCACATCCTTGGACTTGGATTGGGCTCTATCAGACATATTTCCCATACTTATTACCATATAAAAAGGGATATTCGTTGAATCCTTTCCAGTGAAATGTAGAAAGAGTCTTATGTGATACTGGTATATCAAGTTAAATATTCCCTCACATATGAAATATCTCTGGATAATCTTCAACATTTTATCAAAAGCCTCAACCAAGTGGCTCATGGGCACTCCCTTAGACAAATTGTCTTTCTAATAGTCTGGATTGAGGAAATCCTTGGAAAAGGATGCATTGAGGATCATGGATTTGAACCACCTCTCACTAGTGTTGGGTATCTCAATGGTTGCTGCAATAGTGGCGTCAGATACCTCAAACTCAAGGTTTCCTACCTTGGTATTAATGTAATCAAAGTTTAAGGAAAACTACCTTGCTACTACAGGGCATCCCCTCTACATGTTTTGACAAAATGAGAGGCAACCAACCCTTTTAAAAGCCTCCCTGACCATAGGCTTAGCAGCAAACCGGTGCATATTAGAAGGTTCAGTCCTGACCATAGTCCCTCCCTTGTGAGACTTCTTCTTTTGAGGTGTATCCATGGATAGAAGGAGGGGATCAAAAGACTGAAATGCTATGAGGGGTAAAGAAACCAAACATAGGAAAAGGTCTCTAAGTTTTTGAAGGTGATCCTTAATTGGTCATTCAGGGCTTTCCTCCAACTCACTCTTGGATTAGCAATAGACTGGTGTAATGGTTGAAAGATAATGTAAAGATACTCTAAGAAATGGTATGAAGGGAAATTGCATTGTTCAGGATTAGACTTTCAATAAGCTAGAATACAAGGTCCTCAAAGCTTTTAAAAAGCACAGGAGCTTCTAACTCCTCACTACAAGTAGATTTGTAAGATGAAATTATAGCATGTCTCAGCGAAAACAAGGGAGCTAACTATTTGAGCTGTGAACATAGAGGATAAAAAAGGTTTGATAGGGAATGGGAAACACTGGAATAGGGGATATGTAGCATGGTTTAGTAATTAAGTAGCACATTATGGGTATTAAGAGCTGAGGTTGGGTGCTCAAATTCTAAATAAAATGGTCCGAGTTCCAGTGAAGGGAAAAATCAACGTGAAAATGGCTATGGAGTGTGTCGCTGAAGACGTAGAGAGGTTGGTTGGTGGGAGAATTAGTATCTTCCAATGCTAGGTTCTATCAAAAGTTAAGAAAGATATATCTTAATGCTCTTCAAAACAACTAAAAAGGCTCATGAAGTACTTGGACGTTATGGCTGATAAGTGAAATATCTGCAACAAGCTATAGTGTTTTTACATCTACCTCAGCCTCCAATTCAACTCAATAAATCAATCTCATAGTGCAATATGCAGCTCTTTTTGGACTAGTGGTTTCAGCATCGTTGAGCTTAGGAGGAAGATTTCAAATTGGTAAACTATTAGAATCCTCATAAATGATCAAATCCTAATATTCCTTTTGAAGACAAGGGTGTTGAAAACAATAAAATACATGACATCAGCCGATGATGGTGAATGATGGAAAGGAGATGAAGTACAAAGGTGTGCTACAAAAACACCTAGTGAGTTGGCAACACCTTTTTTAAAATTTGATTTGACTCCTTAACAGGCATAGGGTGTCACATATCCACTACCTAAATCAGATTTTTCTGGTCTTCTGCCGAATAAGAAACCCTAAACCTCCATGGAGGACTAGTGTAAGCTGGCTCTTTCTCTCTCTTCACTCCCATGTGGTCGCGGGTCATGATCACAGTCCAAATAAACGCAGTACCTCTTTCATATTTCGCACCTTGGCACTACAGTGAGGTCGAGTTGTTTGACTTGGAAACCACTGAATCTCGACAGGGCTAGTGATCGACCAATGGGGACGAATCCCTATAGGGTTAGCAAATGGCTAATAGGAACAAATCCCAACAGGGTCAGAGAATAGCCAATGAGAAACGACCCCGTTGTGAGGTTAAGTGGAATATAGGTGGCAGAGAGGGAAATGCGACATGGTAGTCAACATGACAGGAGGGGCCCTGCTTCACATGCCACACTATTCTGGACACCCCCCCCCCCCCAATTAAAGGAAGAATGGCAAGGGGGGTCCAGAATCCACCTGAGAGCCATTGATCATGATGAATTAATCTTGACCGTTCGAGAGTTGCGTGTCCAATTCCGGACCCCCCCCCATTAAAAGTAGAATGGCAAGGGGGCTTCAGAATGCATCCTCAGCCATATATCTGGGTGGGTGGACTCTGACCATCTAGATCTTCTCACTACTTACCCTAACGTTCATTTTCACCCCAGCATAAAATTGGCATCTCTTCCTCACATCAGACGATCATTACGGACCCTGAGATTTCCTGAAGGAATCTTGTTCATTCATCGGGACTTAGCCACATGATATCATCTCGACATTATGGGTCAGGATTTCTCAAGGCAAGAGATCGAGTTTTTGTCAGCAGAACTCCCAAATCCCCTATTCCCGATTTTCTGAAATGGGTAATCTCTCAACACGTCACCTCCTTAAATCGGACGGCTCACAACTGCTCCAGGGTTTCCACCATGGAAAGTCCCGATCCCTTGTCAAAAGGAATCCAAATTCTGTGATTCCTGATTTCTTGAAATGGGAGATCTTGCGACACGTGGCCTCCATTAATCAGATGACTCAAATCTATTCTGGGGCTTCCACAATGGAAAGTCCCGATCCCTTGTCAACAGGAATCCCAATTCCTTGATTCTCGATTTCTCGAAATGGGAGATCTCATGACACGTGGCCTCCGTTAATCGGATGACTCAGATCTATTCCGAGGTTTCCACAATGGAAAGTCCCGATCCCTTGTCAACAGGAATCCCGATTCTGTGATTCCCGATTTCCCAAAATGGGAGATCTCGCGACACATGGCCTCCATTAATCGGACGACTCAGATCTATTTCGGGGTTTCCACAATGGAAAGTCCCGATCCCCTGGGGTGTTAACCCTCAGATATCTTCTGACCGATCCAACGACTGTCGGGTTTTTTCAGTCGAAATCTGACGGCTCAGATAGATTCCTATCTTGTGGGCTCTCCCACGACTTCCTAAATGTGGAAAGATCCATGGTCCAGATACTCTCATGGATCTTGGGGATCCATGGTCCTAAACTCTTCACTACCGACGAAGATACAGGAAAACAAAATGGTAAGGCATTTAATGCCCTACTTTCTCCTACTAATCTAACGGTCGTGGGTGACCGCATATTCCCCGATGAAATATCGTCCGTCATTTAATACCTATCTGGGTTAATACACTTAACACTCCAGCTTCCTCTTACCAAATCTAACGGTTATAAGTGACCACTGATTTCCTGATGTAATCTCATCCATCGATTCGTTACTTCATCCTTATGCTGCCATCTCTGGCTTTTCAAGAGGGTTATTCCTCTTCATGTAGGGTTACTAAGGCCTTACGCCTTCACAATTTCCTTCCAGGTATCTGATGGGGTTTTCAAGGAAGGTATCTCTATGGGGAGACTCACTCAGGGTACTATCTGAGGCAGATAAGGGTATCGTCCACCCAAAAACCAGACATGAAGTCTGAATTAGCTCGGTACGCATGTAAATAAAAATTCATGACATATTCCATATATAGTCTCTTCCATACAAATACACAACTACTAGTATTGATCAAACCATCCTACAGAGATTCATACAATGAATTCATTCACAGTTTTATAGCTTATGGGCATAATCATCATAATAAACATATTTATATATATATATTTCAAGATGCCAGAGGCAAAACACTTATCAGAAATAACACCAAGTTTTATGCAACTGCTGAGAGGAGTGCTCATTTTCACCCAACCGTAGGCTTAGCGACTCCTGGAGGATTTACCACTAGCCACCCCCGAGCTGAGACCATGATGCAATGAGACTGTGTCTCTGTTTTCCAGTGACCAGGAGCAAGGGTTGCAATCCTTCCTCTTTGCTATCACTCACTCTACGTAATGCCAGAGTTCTCCCCTTCTCGTCTGCCCCCTCAATCACTTCTACCCCACGCCTTATCCTCTTTCGAGGTTGCGTGTGGTGCGATTACCCTCGTGTTGATCAGGCTTGATGGCTCTATGAATGGAAGGTTCACCTCCCATCCCTCATTAAACCATCTACCTACCAGCCTGTGAGACATTTAATTCAGGGCTAGCGAGCCGCTTTTGGTTCTCCGAGCCAGTGGAGTCCAAATACATTATTAATTCTCGGTGGAAGTTAACGCCACCTTTCCAGGTGCCTTCCACCGCCATCGTGATCTCTTTTCTGCACATCCCCTCTCAGCAGTCCTGCAATAAATTCAAAATGTTATTCACATTCATTGACCTTTTCCTCAAGGTCCATTTACATCACATACTCACATTTATGAGTTCTCCATAGTTCTTGGCCAGTCCAATTATTTTTACAAACTAGGGGAAACCGTGTGTTACAATTCCCTCCCCTTTAAAAAGGGAACATCGTCCTCGATGTTCTTATCTACTAACATGAATTTCATGTACAGAAGTAAACAAAATCGGATATGCCTGTCTCATGGCATCCTCCATTTCCCATGTAGCCTCATCTGGGCCAAAATGTTTCCACTGCACCTTGACCTGTGCAATAGTTCTGTTCCGGAGCGGGGTTTCCTTTCTGTCCAGTATGCATTAGGGTTCTGGTAGATATTCTCCCTCCGGTTCCACCTGGATCACAGACCAGTCAATTATATGATTAGCATCATGTACATATTTCTTCAATAATGAAACATGGAAATCATTATGTGCTTTTACTGTGGGAGGAAGTGCTAGCCGATAGGCTATAGGTCCCACTCTTTCTAGAACCTCAAAGGGTCAATAATACCGGGGTGCCAACTTGGCACAAGCTCCCATTTTAAGGGAACTCCTTCTGGGCTTAATTCTAAGATATACATGGTCTCCAATTTTGAACTCTCTTGGAGTTCTCTTTTGATCAGCATAACTTTTCTGTCGGTTCTGAGCGACCGTCAAATTTTGTTTTATCTGAGTCACTTGCTGTTCCATTTCTTTCAACATATCGGGTCCAATAGAAATCCTAGTTACAGGATTACTCCAGCTGATTGGAGTATTACACGACCTACCATAGAGGACCTCGAAGGGACTCATCTTTAAGGATGCTTGGTAGCCATTGTTGTAGGCGAATTCTACCAATGGTAGGTATTCTTCCCATTTCCTGGGTTGATGCATTGCATGCATCCTTAACATATCCTCTAATACTTGATTCACTCTTTCTGTCTATCCGTCAGTTTGAGGGTGATAGGTGGTGCTAAACAAAAATTTGGTTTCTAAACCTGCCATCAGTGATTTCCAAAAATTGGAAGTAAATTTTGTGTCTCTGTCAGATATTATCTCTCTCAGCATATCGTGCAGTCAGAATATCTCTTTCATGAATATCTGGGCGATATCTATTGCCTTGCAGGTTGATTTGATAGGGATGAAATGAGCAGACTTGCTCAACTTATCCACCACCACCATAATGGCATCATTCTATTTGGTTGAAGTTGGTAATCCAGTGATAAAATCCATGGAGATGGTTTCCCATTTCCATTCTGGGATGGGTAAAGGGTGTAATAGTCCTGCTGGGTGTCGATGTTCTGCTTTAACCTGTTGGCACTCTATGCATTGGGCCAAATATTTGGCTATGTCTTTCTTCAATCCAAGCCAATAAAATTGTTTCTGGGTGGCAGTGATCATTTTCTGGTATCTTGGGTGACTAGTGTATGGTCTTTTATGTAATTCATCCATGATGAACCTCTTCAAGTTGTCACGATTTGGAATGTACATTCTATCTATGTAGGTGAGAAGACCTCCTTTGGTCATCTGGTAGCCTTCATATTTTTCTCCAGTGGGTTCTTGTTGTAGGTACATGGTCACAGTTTGAACAAAGGAATCTATTTCTTGTGCATTTATGACTCTGTTCTTGACATCTGTCTCGCAGGTACTCACCACTACCAGGTGAATCATTCTCATGCTCCTGCTAAGGGCATCGGCTACCCTATTTTCTTTCCCTTTAATGTGTTTGATTTCAAAATCAAACTCACTAAGGAGGGCCATCCATCTAGCTTGTTTAGCATTGAGCTTTGGTTGGTCAAACAAATATCTCAATTCACAGTGATCTATCATAAGTACAAATTTTCTTCCCAAGAGGTAATGCCTCCACATTTTCAAGGCATGCACTATGGCATCCATTTTTAGATCATGAGTCACATAGTTGACTTCATGTTCGCTCAATTTTTGGGATTCATAGCAGATCACACTTCCTTTCTGCATAAGGACTCCTTTGAGCCCTTCCTTACATGCATCTGTGCACACAAGGAAGTCAGCTTCTGGGTCAACAATTTTTAACACGGGTGCATGGGTTAGCAGATGTTTCAAGGTTTGAAATATTTCTTCACATTGTTCTTTCCATAGAAATTTTGTCCCGTTCTTCTGGAGGGCAGTGATTGGACAACCAATCTTGGAGAATCCTTTTATAAATCTCCTATAGTATTCCGCCAATCCCATAAAGGATATGATGTCTGAAACATCCTTTGGAGTAGGCCATTCCATGATAGAACTGATCTTGTTGGGATCTACTGCTACCCCTTCCTCAGACAGAACATGTCCCAAATAATGTATTTGCTTCTGAAAGAAGTCACATTTGCTAAATTTAGCATAAAGTTGATGCTCTCTTAGCATTTGCAGCACAAGTCTAAGATGCTCTTCATGTTCTTCTCTATTCTTAGAGTAGATTAATATGTCATCAATGGAAACTAGTAAAAATTTATCTAAGAAATTACTGAGTACATTGTTCATTAAGCACGTGAAAGTGGCAGGGGCATTGGTTAACCCAAATGGCACTACCACAAACTCATAGTGGCCATACCATGTCTGGAAAGTGGTTTTATGGATGTCTTCACCCTTGATTCAGACTTGATGGTATCCCGACCTCAATTCAATCTTTGAGAAAATAGACACACCCCCCAACTGATCGAATAGATCATCGATCCTAGGCAAGGGGTACGTGTTCTTTATGGTTACTTTATTAAGTTGTCTGTAATCTATGCACAGTCTAAGGGTGCCATCCTTCTTTTTCACAAACAGGATTGGTCCTCCCGACAGGGACACGTTGGGTCGAATATAACCCTTATCCATCATTTCTTTCAATTGCAATTTGAGTTCAACTAACTCAAGTGTGCTCATCTGGTAGGGTGTCCTATACACCGACATCGCTCCTAGTGCAAGCTCTATCAAGAAGTCAATGTCTCTTCTCGGAGGTAGACCCGGTACCTCTTCTGGAAACACATATCTGTATTCTCTCAGGATAGGGTGATCATCAGGGCTTGGTTTATCACCTTCGATTGTTTTCAACACTTGTATTGCATATAGGGGACATCCCTTTCAGCAATACTTTCTCATTTGCAGGGATGATATTTGTCTCGTCGAGACTGGTTTTCGGATCCCTTGGAGGGTTATCCTTTTTCCTCCTTTGCTCACACATTCTAAGGTTTTATGGTAATAGTCCAATTTGGCTTTATAGGCAGCCAACCAATCCATACTAATCAACAGATCGTATGATCCCAGGGGTAATACATTAAGGGTTGCTTGGGTGGGGAATTCACCCAACATTAACTGGCAGGCTGGTATGACCTCTACCACCTTTCTTTTGGTGCCAGTGGCTAACTGTACCAACCATGGCTTAGTTTGTTTTTGTGGTTGTAGCTTACACTTATCAACAACTTTAGGGGCTATATAACTCAAATTTGAACCAGGGTCAATCAAAACAAACACCAGATGGTTGAAAATCATACCTTCTATTTCCACCACTGAAGCTTGGTGGTCAGCTTGGTTATTATCCAAGGTTGCATAAATCTGTGGCACACTCCTTGACACATCATTGACTGTGGTAGCTTCCTGAATGTTATATACTTTCTGATTGTTCTATTGTTGGTGTGGAAAGTCTCTCATGAGATGCTCTTCTCCACAACCCCAACATTTCAGAGGTTCTTTCTTTGGGTTATTAGTCTTTACTTGTATAGGTCCATAAGTTTTATTTCCGTCTGATGATGGAAAGTTCTGTTGGAGTACACTCCGGGCTAGATAGTTCATACTGGGGTTCTTCTTGTAGTTTTTAAATCCTGGGGATTTAATCCCCTTTTTCTGAAATCTCGAACCACTCTTCTATTTCCAGTCTCCACGAGACTCTGCCCGATGTCCATATTGTTCATGACAATATGTTTCTTTTCTTATAGTGTCTTCTAAGGTCTTTGGCTTGTCAAATTCGATTCAGTTCCGATATTCCTTGGGTACCCACTAATGAAGTGTTGTGCCTTCGCCTTCTCTACTTTGATGTAGGGTACATATCTCAATAAGTCGAGGAATTTATTGACATATTCCTCTATAGTGAGTTGCCCCAGTTTGAGTTCATAAAACTCTTTAGCCTTCTCGTCGAAATATCTTTCCGAAAAATACTTCTTCCGGAAGTACTTCTCAAACTGTTTCCGAGACAGGTCCTCCTCGCGGACCCCTTTCATATTATTAAGATCCTCCTACCAGATGGAAGCCTTTCTGTTCAGATTGAAAGTGGCCACTCGGGCCTTCAAATTCTCTGAAAAATCATGGAATCTGAAATATTTCTTCAGTCCAAGTAGCCCGGCCTCGGCTTCCTCTCCCTTCTTTATCTCATCGTCGAAGGAGGGAGGTTTGGCCTTTCTGAATTCCTCAAATTTATGACCCTTAGAAGTATTTTTCTTCTTTTGTTTTCTTCGAGAATAGGAACTGGTCCTGCTGCTGGAAGAGCCTTCTGATTCGCTAGCTTCCTTCTCAGTGGAATCGTCTGGAACTGGTACTTTACCTCTAGGGTGAACCTTCCTTGAGGTTCTCCTCTCAGTATGGCCACTGATACGACCATGTTTCTGCACTTTGGGTTCATGCTGCATTTGTTGCTGTAGGTCAGATAAGCTCTGCAGTAACACTGCATTAATTTCAGTTTGTTTTTCTTGTTCTTTCATCATCCTTTCATTGTCGTCCTTGCATCTTTGCAATTCAACCATGAGATTCGTCACAGTCTCGGCTAGGTCTGGAGGGGTTCCTATTGCTCTTCTTTCGTCAGAATCTTCATCTCTATTATGGGAGCCTTCTCCCATATCTTGGTGAGTCACCATTCTCTACGTATGTAAATTCCCGTGGCTGATCATCTGGTTAGGTGAAAAGACAAACGCTGATTGTTAGTCAAGAGTTAGATATATTTTTGTAATCTGTGCATAATTTATAATTCTTTCACTTTCATACACAATCGAGTTCTCATTTCCAAGTTTTCAATCCTGGAAAAGAGAGTTACATTAGGGTGTTACTCTTCATAGGAGTACTTCGAACAGAGCTTATGCGTGACTCGTGCATTAGCCCAATCAGGCCGAATGTTGTAACCATGCTCTGATACCACTTTATCACATATCCACTACCTAAATCAAATCTTTTTGGTCTTCTGCCGAATCAAAAACCCTAAACCTCCATGGAGGACCAGTGTAAATGGCTCTTTCTCTCTCTCCACTCCCATGTGGTTGCCGGTCATGATCACGGTTCGAATAAACGCAGTACCTCTTTCATATTTCACGCCTCAACACTACAGTGAGGTCGAGTCATTTGACTTGGCAACTGCCGAATCCCGACAGGGCTAGCGATCGACCAATGGGGATGAATCCCTACATGGTTAGCAAATGGCTAATAGGAACAAATCCCATCAGGGTCAGAGAATAGCCAATGAGAAATGGCCCTGTTGCGCGGTTAAGTGGAATACAGGTGGCAGAGTTGGAAATGCGACATGGTAGTCGACATGACAGGAGGGGCCCCAATTCACATGCCACACTATTCTAGACCCCCCCCACCCATTAAAGGAAGAATGGCAAGGGGGGTACGGAATCCACCTGAGAGCTGTTGATCATGATGAATTAATCTCGACCGTTCGAGAGTTGCATGTCCAATTCCGGACCCCCCCCCCCATTAAAAGCAGAATGGAAAGGGGGCTTTGGAATGCATCCTTAGTCATAGATCTGGGTGGGTGGACTCTGGCCATCCAGATCTACTCACTACTTACCCTAATGCGTGTTCGCGCCCTGGCGTAAAACTGGCACCTCTTCCTCACATCGAACGGTCATTACGGACCCTGGGATTTCCCAAAGGAATCTTGTCCATTCATTGGGACTTAGCCACATGCTATCGTATTGACATTATGGGTCGGGATTTGTCAAGGAAAGAGCCTGATTTTTTGTTAGCGGAACTCCCGAATCCCCAATTCTCGATTTCTCGAAAAGGGTAATCTCTCAACACGTCACCTCCTTAAATCAGACGGCTCAAAATTGCTCCGGGGTTTCCACCATGGAAAGTCCCAATCTCTTGTCAATAAGAATCCAAATTCTGTGATTCCCAATTTCCCGAAATGGGAGATCTCGCGACACGTGGCCTCCGTTAATCAGACGACTCAGATCTATTCCAGGGTTTCCAAAATGGAAAGTCCCAATCCCTTGTCAACAGGAATCCTGATTCCGCGATTCCCGATTTCTCGAAATGGGAGATCTCGCTACACGTGGCCTCCGTTAATCGGACGGCTCAGATCTATTCTAGGGTTTCCAAAATGGAAAGTCCCGATCCCTTGTCAACAGGAATCTCAATTCCGTGATTCCCGATTTCCCTAAATGGGAGATCTCACGACACGTGTCCTCCGTTAATCGTATGACTCATATCTATTCCAAGGTTTCCACAATGGAAAGTCTCAATCCCCTAGGGTGTTAACCCTTCGATATCTTCTGACCGATCCAACGGCTATTGGGTTTTTTCAGCCGAAATCTGACGGCTCAGATAGATTCCTATATTGTGGGCTCTCCACGACTTCCTAAACGTGGCAAGATCCATGGTCCAGATACTCTCATGGATCTTGGGGATCCACGGTCCTAAACTCTTCGCTACCCATGAAGATACAGGAAAACAAAGTGGTAAGGCATTTAATGCCCTACTTTCTCCTACTAATCTAACGGTTGTGGGTGACCGCAGATTCCCTGATGAAATCTTGTCCATCATTTAATACCTATCCGGGTTAATACACTTAACACTCCAGCTTCCTCTTACCAAATCTCACAGTCATAAGTGACCACTGATTTCCCTATGTAATCTCGTCCATCGATTCGTTACTTCATCCTTATGTTGCCATCTCGGGCTTTTCAAGAGGGTTATTCCTCTTTGTGTAGGGTTACTAAGGCCTTACGCCTTCACAATTGCCTTCCTGATATCTGATGGGCTTTTCAAGGAAGGTATCTCTATGGGGAGACTCACTCAGGGTACTATATGAGGCAGATAAGGGTATCGTCCACCCAAAAACTAGACATGAAGTCTGAATTAGCTCGGTGCACATGTAAATAACAATTCATGAGGACATATGCCATATATAGTTTCTTCCATACAAATACACAACTACTAGTACTGATCAAACCATCCTACAGACATTCATACAATGAATTCATTCATAGTTTCATAGCTTATAGGCATAATCATCAGAATAAACATATTTATATATATATATATATTTCAAGATGCCAGAGGAAAAACACTTATTAGAAATAACACCAGGGGTTATGCAACTGCTGAGAGGAGTGCTCGTTTTCACCTAGCCATAGGCTTAGCGACTCCTAGTGGATTTACCACTAGCCACCCCCAAGTTGAGACCACGATGCTGTGAGACTGTGTCTCTATTTTCCAGTGACCAGGAGCGAAGGTTGCAATCCTTCCTCTGTGCTATCACTTGCTCTACGTAATGCCAGAGTTCTCCCCTCCCGTCTTCCCCCACAATCGCTTCTACCCCACACCTTATCCTCTTGCGAGGTTGCATGTGGCATGATTACCCTCGCGCTGATCAGGCCTGAAGGCTCTTTGGATGGGAGGTTCACCTCCCATCCCTCATTAAACCATCTACCTGCCATCCTGTGAGACATTTAATTCAATGTCAGCGAGCCGCTTTTGGTTCTCCGGGCCAGTGGAGTCCAAATATGGTATTAATTCTCAGTGGAAATTAATGCAACCTTTCCAGGTGCCTTCCACCACCATCGTGGTCTCTTTTCTACACATCCCCTCTCGACAGTCCTGCAATAAATTCAAAATGTCATTCACATTCATTGACCTTTTCCTCAAGGTCCATTTACATCACATACTCACATTTATGAGTTTGCCATAGTTCTTGGCCAGTCCAGTTATTTTTACAAACTGGGGGAAATAGGGTGTTACATAGGGACATAGTGGAAAGAATCAAGAGAATGAGTGGATGAAGTGACTTGTCAGGTTGTTGTATTCGTGGGGTTAATAGTTCTTAATGTCAAGTCAAGTGATGAGTCAAGAAATAAACCACAAAATGAACTAGGCTATGAAACATAGGTGTATGCCAAAAATGTGAAACCAAAACCCAAACTTTTATTTTTTTAGACTAACCTAAGAAAATCACAAAGGGAAAATGACCCATGACAACTTCATGTGATAACATTGGCTCCATAGGTGATGGCATGCTCCCTATGAGCTACCAAGAACAAGCAACTTCAATGTCTTATCCTAGGGCTATGGGGTCACTTATTCAAATAAAAATAAAAAGAAAAGTAACATTTACAATGAATGGAAAGCCAATCATAGCTTAAGAAAAACATTTTTTCAGAAAGTTCCCATTAACAGGGCCACCAGAAACTTCGAAATCCTCCAAGTTCTGCAATTTATAAGGCTTCGAATTTACCAATCCAAAAGGCTTCGAATTTACCATGTTTTCCTTTGTCTTGCTTGGGTGCATCCCACTTGAGCACTAGGTCTCCCAAATGGAAATATTCTTTGCTTACCTTCTTGTCAAATGATTTCTTGATCTTTGGTTGATGGTCCTGTGCTTTGTCAAGTATTTTTTCCCTAGTCTATTGTACTTCTACTAGCTGTTGTATCCTCCTAACCATATCATCAGGTTCTCCTTGGTAGTCCTAGAGGAATTTTTCCATAGGCAAGGCAAGATGAGTAGGAAATATGTCCTCAACTCCATATACAAGCTGAAAAGGGGAAACACCAAGTGACCTCTTTGTTGTAACTCTATCATCCCACAATGCAAATTTCATCTTTTAGTCCCATGCTTTCTTGTTGTCTTCTAACAATTTCTTGATGATCTTTATGAGGCTCTTGTTAGAGGACTCTGC
>ML802576.1:32521-47029 GCA_009831015.1 Picea engelmannii | reverse complement strand
GTCTCCTCTTTCAAAGGGATCTTATGTTCAATGATGTTTGTGTCATCTGTTCTTAAATATTCATATTTCCAGGAAAACACATCAACAAACTCCTTTAAAAGATTAACATACTCATCCCTTTGTTCCTTTGACAAGCTGCTAGAAAACTTAACATACTTTGGATTCTCCTATGTACCTAAATTGCATTCAGCCACATCATCTTTTTCAGTTGAACCTTTAACATTTACAACAACATCATTTCTATCAAACAATATCTCCTAGGGAACTAGTCCTTTTGGAATATGGTTACTGGGCAACTGAACAATATGATGGTCAACAATTTTATTTAGGAAAATATCAGCATGAGGGATTTTTTTAGTATCATGATCTTGATCAATATGTAAGGAAGAAAACTCATCCACGGTCTCAAGAAATATTTTTATCTCAATATCATCCTCAAAAACCTTCCAATGTTTGACATTGTCATGTATAGAGGGTATATACTTCACTGCCACATCATAATTGATTTTAGGGGGAAAAGGAAATCTGAAATTACTTAATGAAACAACCAAAGAATCTTCCATAATGTTTTCCTCTCTTGGAACAAATGATATATTAAAAGATAAGAAGAAACTATCAACAAGATCCCAAACTTCATTTTTGTAAGTCCTTAACCTGCGGTGCTTATCTTCATACAGATTTTTGACTCGATGAACAATTAACTCAACATCTCCAAACACTATGAGCTCTTCAATCCTCATGTATTTAGCAGCCCTCAAACCCAAAACAAGAGCCTCATATTCTGCCACATTGTTTTTATTTTCAAATTCAAGCTTGTAGAACATAGATATGATCTCTTGGGTAGGACAAATAAAGACTACCCCAACACCAACACCTTCCTTAGAAGAAGACCCATAAAAAAATATCTTCCAAACAAAGGTATTAGGAGGAGGATCTTCACAAGAGGTGATGGAATATTTTCTAATTTCAATAGGTGTTTGAGGAGCATCAGTGAGTTGTAATATAATGGATCCTAAATCAATATCAAGTGAAAAACTAGGGTGGTTGGTAGGATTTGCTTCATCATTGATGATGCAGGCTAATTGTGATTCCCTATAAAGCCTTCTATGTTCTCCCCCAAACATAGGAATGGTAGCATATGAAAGCTCCATTTGTAAAGTCCCCCCTAGTCTTTTGATCCAAGACCTTGATAAGAGAATCCCAAACTTAGAGGGGATATTAGCCACCGCAATATGCATAACCACACTTTTCATTGGCAATTGGAACATGGTAACGAATGGGTCTTTAATAACCCCAAGACACTTCACCTTCCTGAAATCAAATGAGTATAGATCATGGTAGGTCTTTGTAATTTCCAACCCAATCTCATCCATGACAATTTTAGGCATGAGGTTATGTGATGCCCCTGAGTCCATCAGGAAATTGTGTAATAATTTATCATGGATGTTTAGTGATGTGTAGAAATGGGGGGATGAGTCATCTCTATCCTCTACTAAAGGTCCCAGGATGACTGTTGGTTTTTCATATTGAAGGTTGACTGAATCTGTCGAATTAGAGGAAGGCTCGGGCTGCATCATTTTAGAAAGATATATTTTGAATTCTGCACTCTTGATCAGCTCCAAAAAAGGTACATGGATTTTGATTTTTTGAATCTCACTTTCAAAGCTAAAGGTGGATGGAGATTTCAAAATCTCTTTAATTTATGGGGAAGGACTCTTAAACAATGTTGGAGGGTTTTGTGCATATTTTCCTTTACTGCTAGCTTCCATTGCCTTAGCATAATTTTTTAGTGGGATGATCATAAGTGTCAGTTTTTCCCTTGTTCTTTTTGGACCTTAGGTTGTATTTACTAGGATTGTCATTTGTTTTTTCCCCTTTACTCAATTCATTTAACTGACTATCCATGAGACACTCTTCATATGAAGATTGGGTCAAATGAGGAGATGAAGAGGTGCCACCAAGACAATGGATTTCAAGATCATTTTCTTCATCCTCTCCTTCTTCATCAACAACAAGGTTGTTTTGGAGAGGAGCTTGGACTTTTTGATCATCCCTATCCCTATTTCTTGAATATTTTCTAGGTCCTATCAAGCTACCAACTGGGTCTGTATTTGACCTTATGTTGGCTCTAAGTTTCAACTGTCTTGACAAGGTTTTTCTGTTGTTTTAGGACAAACAATAGTTTAGGAACTTCTTGTTGATTTGTTATGGTTACATTTGCAATTTAGGTGCTCTAGCATGTATTTTTAGTCAACAAGGGTTATCACATACATACCAAAATAAATGTAACACACCTAGAGATATTTACAGCTGAAAATAAAGAAGATCTAAAACACTAACACACATGAAAATGTACACAGGTATTTTTGGTCAACATGACCCTGGATAACTCCCCCCCAGGGAAAACCAATTTGGAATATATGTCTATATATGAGGAGAATAGATGGTGGAATACAACAAGTAGAAAATATATATGAACCTAATAAAATAACATCTTGATCCAAGATGAAACATAAGTCCAAATGTAGGAGGTGTGCCCTAGGAAGGTGCACCCCTCATAAATTCTCCCAAATCCACCGAATCTGCAACAGATTCAAACTGTGAGCTCTGAATGGAAAACACCTCCACAAAACTCTATTACTAGTGTGTGGCCTCCCTCTAAAACTGATCCCACTGTAATCTGATAGGTGTAAGTCCTCCCCACTGCTAATGCACCCTCCTCAACACTGGAATCTCCTCAACGAATAAACAAGGCTCCAAGCCTGATGCCTCTCTCCATGAAAGCATGCACCCAAGCTATCGTCACCTAGTGCTTCAAACCTCATATTGAAGCTCTCTCTCAAACTTTCCAAGTGATAAAATGACTAAATGAGCTCTCCTTTTCCCTTTGTGCCCCGCTTGAATCTCCATAAGGATACCTAAGACATGGATGTATGATATCATCCCATTTCCCATCTAATAAAAGGTTGATATCTTTCCAAAAGAATCTCACTCAAAAGCCCACTTTGGGTTAAGTTCCCTAAGTTCACTTTGTGTCTCTAATTCGCCCACAAAGTGAATTAATAGTCATTTTAGGCATAAATGACAAAATTTCACTTTTGACTTAAATATCCTAAGTCAAAGTGAAATTAAACATAAAGTAAAAGGCACAAAGTACATAGTACTTCCCACATGTTTTTAGGAGAGTACAAACACATGGGGAAAACCTCCCAAGGTACGTAATCTCAACATTTCTTTGATCTCTTTGGAGGACCTGAGGGGCATTATTTGGTCTTCTGAAGTTTCCTCTATTATCAACATTATGTGTATTCTTATAACTTTGTTTTCCTTCAAGTTTCAACTTATCCATTTCAGCAGAAAGTGATTTTACTAATTTTGTAAGTTCATCAACTTGAGGGTGGACAACATGGGATTCTAAGGTTGAAGCTTCAACCCTACCTTTCCTTCTGTCTATCAAATTCCCCCCCTATGTTTATCAACTTCCAATATATTAGATTCTACTTATAACGATGCATCTTGCATATGAGCTAAAGAGGTAGATCTTCTTTCTCTCAACAAGAGGCAAAAATCAAGGTCAAAAGCACTGGCATAGGTAATGTTGGAAGAGGTTTGTGTGGGATTTATTTCAATGGGAATCTTGTTGTAAATTTTATTAAATCTTTTTGAGAAGTCTGAAACAAATTCCCCCTCTTTCCTCTTAAGTTATCCAAATTCTATAATATAATAAAGGAAATCCTTTTTATCCCCCCAATGCCTTAAGAAATCATCATCCAAAGCTTCAATCCCAACAATAGATCCAGGAGTCAAACCCCTAAACCATTTTCTAGCCTCACCATCAAGTATATGTACAAATACCCTCATCCATACATCTTCATTCTCAATGTTAAGATTATTTGCATAACTATAAAAAGCTGCAAGGTGTTATTTTGTAGCTATGTCTTCCTCCCCTGTGAACTTGGGCATGTAATTAAGGTAGTATCAAACTGGGAGAGCATTCACAGGCCGAGGTAAAATAAGAGGGGCATAACTAGCAGCCACTATGGAATCTATCCTATTTCTAGGAAGATTAGCACCTGCCATTGGGTTGTAAACTGCATGGGAACAAGGGGGAGATGGAGTTTTGACAACTACAAATGCAACTTGGATTTTTGGAGAAAGAGGAAGATTGGATGGATAGGTTTCAATTTTCAGAGGAAGAGTTTGAGTCTTGGAGGAAGATGGTATAGGGTCCAAGGGAAAATAGGTTTCTTCTTCTTTAGACACAACAAATTTGATAGGAGGAGGACAAGGAAGGCCCAAAGTAGGAAAATCTTCAAGACTCTCAAGTATTAACCTACTTACAACATCAAGAGAAGCAAGGGTTTCCAAATTTTCTTCTTTTAATTTGGGGCTAAAAGAAGAATATTCAATAGTAAAATTTTCAAAATCCAAACTTCTAGAAACTTCACCAGAAGGTAAAAGAGGAGGATTAGTTATGGCTACTAGAGTTTTAAAAGTAGAATCATGTAAATGACCAGAATTACCTAGTGCAATAACTTAAAATCCTTCTTCAGAATCCTTTCCTTTCTTGATAATATTTTTTGGGTCAGCTTCAAGTGTTTCCCTAGGTAGATGTGGAGTAGACCTTGTGTGTCTGCCTTTGGGAGCCACAAATGAAACAATAGATTCGCTAGGTGCAAGATGGAATCTTTAATGTACTGATTTCTAATGAACCTTCATAATCATTATTTCTTTTTCATTTAATCCCAGAGAAATGTCTTCAATTCATCCTCGGAAACGTCGCTAAGAATGTTAGCACTAACTATCACCCTCATATTGCAAGAGGATAAGCCCAATTCCCATCAAAGGTTTATGAATGTGAATTAGTGATTAAAGGTCAAATGGACAAAACTCAATGAGGTTTTGATTAACTTCATTCAGTGGTTTAAAGGTAAAGGTGAATAGGAGGAAGACTTAGTGAGGAAGGTGGATAGGTTTTCTATAAGCATCAAGTCTTCAAGCAGCCTGGAGAAGAAAAACACAGTCGCAAGAACTTCTTGAACTTAAAGTTTAAAACACTGAAAAACATTCATAACAACATTATAATCAAACATCCATTATAACACAACCACACCATCTCATATGGATCATCCAATGATGAGAATTTAAGAATAAGAGGCAACATGATGATGAAAGAAAACTGACTTCTATTAATGAAAATGTCTCAGATCTCATACATAACTAGAGAACAACTTTGCGTAGTCAAAATATTACAAAAGGGAGCTCTTTTCAACCATTTGAACCTATCAAATCTTTCATCAAATGTATTTGTAATAAAAAAAAATGGGCAACATGGTGTGAGCTCGGCTTCGTATCCTAGGATCCTCCACAAAAAACTACAATTCTAACATATGTACCAACATATCTAACAAAATGATAAAATTAAGGAACCATGTTGGCAACCACTCTAACAAGCATTGAATGACATGTCTTGCTGTTGGGTGCATATTTATCTAGTTCCATGTGTCCTTCAAGATCGTATGTTGATCCCCATCTGCCACTTGTTGATCTTTGGTTCCCTCCACATCATCAAATTCAAGGAGGATTCATGAATTCAAACCTTTGAATGTAATGGCCAATTCATAGTGCCATTTGGTAGTGCATATGATAGCCAATTTCGTAGCACTCCTTTGAAAATATGCTCTATAGATTTTGTAGCGTCCTTCCTACAACTTCTCTGTAGATTCCGTAGTGCCCTTCCTATTCTTGGCTAGGTGATTTTGTAGCACCTTCCTGTAAATTGGTTTGTAGATTCTGTAGTTCTCCTTTGAAAAGCTAATCTATAGATTTAGTAGCGCCCTTTGAAAAGATGCTCTGCAGATTCTATAGCGCCCTTTGTAGCGCAGTCATAGAGCAGTTTGTGTAGGCGATTTCGTAGTGCTAGGCACTACAAAATCCATGTGTTCTTATGTGTGATGCAGCCACTCTTTCAAAAACACACAAATTTTAGCTGATGGAATAGGATCTTGTAGATGCCTGTATAGGTGAAAATATTATACCTTCCTGAATACTTGAACCTTGCAAAAGAAACCACCCTAAAAAATGGATCTGTCATAGCCTCCATCTACTTCCTCAATCTAACACTCCTCCTTGTTGCAAGATGATTTTCCTCTGTCATGGAAACATCTCTTTCTTTAGTAGGGGTACTCTTCTCTACTACAGATTCATCTCTTTCCATTGCAGTGTGTACTAGAACATTTAAGTTCCTATGAGCTAAATCATTCTTGAAGGGTTGCAATTCTTCCTTGAGCTTCCTTTCTTGGGATTGAATGCTTCTGTTTTTCCTATACAGAGTCTTAAGTTGTCTATGAAGAGGCAAGAATATTATTGCTATTGTTAGCGATATTTCCTATAGAGGGGATTAGATAGCAAAAGAAGGGGTCGAAAACCCCCTTGTCCTAAGTTTTATGTGCAAATGCGCCCGAATTAAACGAGAATCAGTTCCGGATGGTCAGGATCAAAGCGCCCGGATCAACGGTGCGTGTTGGATTCCGGACCCCCCTTGCCTTTCTACCTTTAAGCGAGGGGAGGGGGGTGCGGAATCGGGGGCGCACCTCTCTGATGGCTCAGATCAGCGCGCCCGGATCAATTGCGATGAAGATCATTCCGGACCCCCCCCGCCTTTCTACCTTTAAGCGGAGGGGGGGGGTCCAGAATCCCATATGCAGCTTCCTGACAGCCACGATCAAAGCGCCCAGATCAACGGCACTCGTGCAGCCGTGCCCTTCTCAGCTACCCTGTGCTTAACCAGTGTGGGCCCTCCTCCCGTCATTTCATCGACCCTTCCGCCTTTCCCCTACTGTCATGTGTCATCCTTCTACTTCTTTTCTATGGTCCACGTAGCCTCCTGTTTTCTCATCATCCATATATCGTCTGCCACGCGTCTTCCTCTCCTCCACATCAGCCTCCCCTTAAATGTGCCCATCACATCGATCCTTCTGCCTCCTTCCCTTATCGCATCTTGCCATGTGTCCCCCCTGTAATCTCTCTCTCTCCGTTGTCGTGGTCCCCATTACTTCACTCTTGTGTCCCACCTTCCGTGTTGTTCTCCCCGCATACCCTTTGAGCCAGTCAGTTGTTCCAGGTGGCTGCATGAGATGCCCTCCACATCCTGAAATGCTGAGTTGGCCGGGCCGTTCTCAATCCCAAGAAGCAGTTATTGAAGCAGTTGGTGGTGGTTAGATATCGCCTCCGCCTTAATGGGAAAGCGCGGCCATGAATTTAAGGCACGTCGATTCGCCGTTGGAACTGTCAAAAAATTAAGATTGCGTCTGACATAAGTTGCACGATCTTTCAGATGTTGACTATCAGAAGCCATGCAGACGCAAAGCTTTCAATGCATTTTCTTGGTTCCGCTGTTGTTGTTGTTTTGAGTATATGTAGGCATTTTTTCCATTTTTTGAATCTATCGATGGTAGAGCTAAGCTCCCGACTGCAAAGTTTCAGCAAATACTCTGGTTTCTTGGTTATGCCTCTGTGTTTCAGATTTCTCAGTTTATGACAAACAATTTTCCTGTTTCCATCTTTGTTTCATCTTCTGCTAGAGGGTTCACAGTTGAAGGATTCACATGCACTTAAAAATCTTGTTGCGATAAAGGATTTGTTGTGGCATTGTTGTGATCTCTGGTATTTGTGTTTGAATGTAAACGGATTTTGTGTTCAAATGCATTTCTTCTTTAGTCTGTTACAAACCGGATGTCTGTGATAGACCTTTGCACCCTTCTTGCGTAAGTCTTCCACCTGCTCACCCTTTTACTATGACTCATTGTTTGAAGTTTATCAAGACCTCACTCGCCATGTATGCCTGGTCTGGTTTTCGAGTTGACACGATGCTGTTCTGAGTTTTCCTCCATTTGATCACCCTTTAAACAAATCGTGACATTAAAACTGATGGGCTTCGGGCTCTGCTCCTGCTAGCAATCCAGTAGTGACTTCCGAACGCCAACATTTCTGGCACCGTTGCCGGGGACGATGTTGAATATATTCCCTGGGATTGAACGAAAAAGATCAACTGATTTCTGAAGGTGCATCAGAAATCAGAACTAGAATATTGCTACTGTGCACCTGGCGACTCCACTGTGACGACTCCGCTGGGGAGAACCTTTTCTATCAATTGTGGCTTCGAGAGGTAGACACACGAGGTCTAATCCACACTTGCCTTTAGCCACACCAGAAGCAGACTTAGAAGCGGTGCGCAGAAAGGGAAAGAGCTCTGCAAAAGGAGTTTCCATCGCTGAAAAAGGTAATACGCCATCCCCTTCTGTGAAAACTCCATTTTCTGATTTTCAGCTTCCTAGTCGTGCTTCCTCTGAGGTTTCTCGTTTTCTGAACTTTGGGAGTGTTCCTGTTGAGTTTTCTCCTCCTGGTATAGTATTAGAGGGAGAGATCCTTGTCACTCCCCCCTCAGGAGGCTTCACTACTCCTCCTTTGATTACTACTGCTGCGCAGAGAGAAGCACCCATACACTCAAATCCCTTGGACTTCTCTCTGTTTTCTCCGTCATCCCCTGTGAGGACCTCTTTTCCTGCCTCACCTTCTCACACTCCATCTCCTCCGAGTTCTCCTCCACTCAACGTCCCTATGGCTGGTGCTAATATCCTGCAGAACAGGATGGATGCTATAGTTGCTGCTAGATATGCTCCTTTGGTCCTGCCTCATCCTATGAACCCTCTCCCTGCTGGAGACTACTTGAAGTATATGCCCAAGTTCACTGGGGAAGGGGACATAACTGCTGAAGAGCACTTGGCTGCTTTTTACAGTTATGAAGACAACCTCAATATTGAAAATGAAGATGTCTGGATGAGAGTCTTTGTCCAGAGTTTGGATGGTGAGGTTAGAAAGTGGTTCAGGGGACTGGCCCCTAGATCTATTGTTGGTATTGAAGCCCTGGATAATGTTTTCCTAAGGTAGTGGGGAGATAGGAAAGATTACATTTATTACATGACTGAGTTTGGGTCCCTGAAGAAGCAGGAAGGAGAGTCAGTCTCTGACTTTTCCAAAAGGTTCAATAAGATGTATAACAAGATTCCTGCAGAAATAAAGCTTTCAGAAGCATCTGCTCAAATTTCATATGCTAGTGCCTTTGACCCTGATTTCTGTCTCGTATTAAGAGAAAAAAGAGCCACCTCTTTAGCTCAGATGCAAGATGCAGCTATAGAGGTGGAATCCAACATGTTAGCTGCTGACAGACTGAGGAACAAGGCCGACACAGACAGAAGAAAAGGAAAATCAAAAGCTTCGACCTCTGACCCCAACATCTCTGGCCCATCATTGTCCCACCCTCAAGTAAATGAGTTGGCACAAGTAATGAACTTTCTTAAAGAAGAGGTGGAGAGATTGAAGGTGGAAAGGAGGCAGATGTATAAGGGCCCTCAAAACACTGAAAATAAAGGAGGTTTCAGGAGACCAAACAATTTTGCTCCTCCAACTATGCATAAAGAGAAAGAAAGGGATAGATATGACCAAAGGATTCAGGTTCCCTTCCAGAACAATCTTGTAGCTGATGAAGAAGAAAGAGAAACAAACGAGTCTAAACCCAAAATCCACTCTGTAGAAGTCACCCCTCCTTTCCCCCATCTGACTCAGTCAGCATATGAGGAATCCCTCATGAACAGTCAGCTAAATGAATTGAGCAAGGGAGACAAAGCTGGCAGTGGCCGAGGCAGGTATAACCTGAGATCTGACAAGAAGGTAGCAGCACCTGATGTTCCTGAGTCATCCACTAGAGTAGAGAAGCTTGCTGAAAAGATAGCTGATAACCACAGAAGTAAGAAGGCCCAACCTCTCTCCCCTATTATTCAAAATCATGCTCCTGAGATTAGAGAAATTCCAAAGCTTACATCTTACTTTAATTTCGAGCATGAAATTCAAAAGATTAGAATCCCTGTGCCCCTCACTGAGCTAATCAAACATGGGGAATTCAAAAAATGCTTCTCCGACCTGTTGAAATCTGAAGCCTCTAGCCCTTCCACGGACTTCATAAGCCTCCAAGATGAAAGGCCTGCAGTGGTCCTAGGTCCCATGATAGAAGACAGAGATGATTCATCCCCTCCTTTCTACACCTCCCTGAACATACATGACAAAGTGTTGCATAATTGCTTAATGGATTCAGGGGCCTCCCACAACCTCATGCCCAAAGATGTCATGGAAGAGCTAGGATTAGAAGTCACCAAAGCCTATCATGACCTCTATTCCTTTGACTCCAGGAGGGTACAATGTTTGCGAGTCATCAAGGACCTGGTAGTTTCCCTGTTTCAGCTGCCCATGAAAAGTATGGTCATGGATATAGTGGTGGCTGATGTTCCCCCCAAGTTTGGCATGCTGTTGTCAAGGTCTTGGATTAAGAGACTTGGAGGGACATTGCAGATGGATCTCACGTATGCCACCATTCGAGTCTTTGGGGGGGAACATAGGAGATTGTACAGAGAAGCCCATCTAGCCTACATAGTCAGTGATAAAGCAAACCCCACAAATGATCCCATCTATGCCTTAGACACTGACCTAGGATCTAGCTTATTACAAGTCATTGATGAGCCTGAGACCCCTTTGCAAATCAGAAAGCAGCTCAATATTAATTAGGGAATGCCTCCGCCGACCACCTCTATTTGGAAGATGTTCTTTGATGGAGCTTCTTCTAGTATAGGTGCAGGTGCCGGAGTGGTATTCAAATCTCCTTCTCAGGAAACCATAACACTGTCATACAAGCTGGAATTTGAAGTCACCAACAATGTGGCAGAGTATGAAGCTCTGGTTCTGGGATTAAGGGCTGCAAAAGAAATGGGAATCAGGGAGATGGATGTATTCGGGGATGCAGAATTAATTGTCCAGCAGGTCAAAAACGTCTATCAAACCAAGCACCCGCGTCTCAAGAACTACAGGAACGAGGTATGGGACCTTATTGATAGTTTCTTCCTGGCTTTTAACATCTCTTTCATTCCAAGGGAAGAAAATGCTCCAGTCGAATTTCAGGCTTTCTCGACCAGTTTGTTCGAAGCCCCCGCGTGGCCAGCTGACAGATCATAGGTGGAAATAAGATACAGACCCTCTGTGCCAGACAATGTCAGACATTGGAAGGTATTCGAAGATGATCAGGAGATCGAGAGATTCCTCCAATCCATTGATGACTTTTCTACATCACGAATAGATGAGGACCCTAACGAGGAACCTGATCACCACCCTGGGGAGTTGTTGAATAAATTTGTTGACCATCAGATTATTCAACTGCCGAGCAATCAAATACCAAGAGGTATGATCCCATTAGAAATATTATTCGATGGGAATGATGTGGAAATGAAGGGCAGGATTTCAGGTGATGATGCTGATACGACTGAGTGCAACATAGGCACACCAGAGGAGCCCAAGTTGGTCAAGCTGTCAAAAGGTTTGACCGAGGAGCAGAGGATAGGATATACTGAGTTGCTGAGGGAGTTCGCTGACGTGTTCGTGTGGACCTACGAAGATCTCAAGACATACGACACGTCAGTCATTGAGCACAAGATCCCACTGAAAGAGGAGGCTAGACCCTTCAGGCAGAAGCTGAGACAGATAAATCTAACGCTGCTACCTGTCATGGAGAGGGAAGTGAAGAAGCTGCTGGATGCCCAGATCATAGTCCCCTTGAGATACTCTAGCTGGGTAGCCAATTTGGTCCTAGTAAGAAAGAAGAGCGGAGAAATCAGACTCTGTGTCGATTTCCGAAACCTGAACAAGAGTTCGAGGAAGGACAATTACCCCCTGCCCAACATGGAACATATATTGCAGAGGGTCACGGGTGCATCTAGGATATCTATGATTGATGGCTTTTCCGGCTATAATCAGATATCAGTCATGCCTGAAGACAGAGAAAAGACAGCCTTCACCACTCCTTGGGGCATGTTCATGTATGCCAAGATGCCATTTGGGCTGATGAACACGGGAGCAACGTTTCAGCGAGCCATGGACATAGCCTTCATCGGGGAAAGAGATAATTTTGTGGTGATTTACCTAGATGACATAACAGTCTTCTCCAAGACTGATATTGAGCACCACTCCCACTTGAAGAGGGTTTTGCTGAAGTGCCGCAGGTTTGGCCTTTCCCTGAATCCCAAGAAATCATTGTTCGCCATGCAAGAGGGGAAGCTGTTAGGCCATATAGTCTCAGCAGAGGGAGTGAGAATTGATCCTGATAGGGTAGAGGTGATTCAGGCTCTGTTACTTCCCAGATCTAAAAAGGAGGTCCAAGCATTTTTGGGAAGGATTAATTTTCTGAGGAGGTTTGTCTCAAATTTTGCTGAATTGGTGAAACATATCACAGCCATGCTCAGGAAGGGCCATGAAATAAAATGGACTGTTGAACCTAGGAAGTCTTTTGACCAAATAAAGAAAGCATTGACCGAGGCTCCTGTGCTGATCAGTCCAGATTATTCTAAAGATTTTATGATATTTTCTTTTGTTTCCTTTGACACAGTAGCAGTGGTTCTGTTGCAGAAAAACGGTCAGGGGAAAGAACAGCCTATTGCCTTCTTTAGCAAGGCGCTGAGAGATGCGGAGCTCCGATACGAGATCATGGAGAAGCAGGCTTACGCCTTGGTGAAAGCTCTCAAAGATTTCAGGGTCTATGTCTTACACTCAAAGATCATTGCATATGTCCCTTCAACCTCTGTGAAGGACATTCTTATGCAGCCTGACATAGACGGAAAAAGAGGTAAATGGATCGCCAAGATCCTAGAATTTGACCTAGAAATTAAGCCCACCAAGCTAATAAAGGGGCAGGGTTTGGCCAATCTCCTGGCCGAATCCAATTATAAAGCTTTGGGAATCAATTTTATCAATGAGCAAACTGAATCATCCAACAGGGGTTCCCAAAGCAATGCGTCACTATCAGCATGCCCCTGGTACAAAGACATCCTGTATTTCCTGTAGGAGTTGAGACCCCCTGATGGGATGGAAAAAAGCAAAGCCAGAGATTTAAAGCTCAAAGTTGTCAGGTATTGTCTTATTGGCCAAACCTTGTATTGGAAAGATCCCCAGGGGATATTACTAATGTGTCTGGACCCACAGCAGGCCCAGAAGGTTATGAACGATTTCCATAGCGGTCTCTGTGGGGGCCATTATTTTTGGAAGACCACTGCTCACAAGATCCTCCGAGCTGGGTACTACTGGCCCACCTTATTTCCTGATGTCTGCAGGGAAATTAGAGCTTGCATCAAATGTAAGAAATTCTCAGGAAAGCAGCAGCTCAAATCCCTGCCATTAAAACCTGTGGTGGTCTCAGCGCCCTTTCAGCAGTGGGGATTGGACTTCATCGGGGAAATTCATCCTCCCTCAAGTGGCCAGCATTGATGGATTTTGACAGCAACCGACTACTTCACTAAATGGATAGAAGTTGTCCCTACCAGAAGCACTTTTCACAAAGTAATCATCAGCTTCTTGGAAGACATCATAGCTAGGTTTGGCTGCCCTAGCAAAATTGTAACTGACAATGCTTCCCCATTTAGATCTGAGCCTCTGGTCAAATTTTGGGAACAATTTGGGATTTCACTGATTCACTCCACTCCCTACTATCCTCAGGGAAATGGACTGGCAGAGTCCTCTAATAAAAGCCTAATCAAGCTTATCAAAAAGCTATTAGAGGACAATAAAAGAGCCTGGGACTCAAAGCTAAAATTTGCTCTATGGGCTGATCAGGTGCCAACAAAGAGATCCCTGGGTCTCTCACCCTTCCAGCTTGTTTATGGGATTGAGGCCATCTTCCCCACTCATCTTGCCTTGCCTGTGGAAAATCTCCTCCAAGACTATGAGGGGGAACCAAACCATATGCTCAGAAGAATTCATCAGATGGTGGAGGTGCAGTAGATCAGAGAACAGGTCCTGGACCAAGCTTACAATCATCAGCAGAAGATCAAACAGGATTTTGACAGGAAAAGCAAGAAGAAATAATTTGAACAGGGTGACTTGGTGCTCAAATGCACCCAGGCAGGAAAAGGGCAAACAGAGTAAATTTGATGCCCTCTGGTTCGGGCCTTTCAAGATCCTTGAAGTGTTTTCAAACAACACTTACAGGTTGCAGGATCTGGAAGGCAATGAAGTTTTTAGTGGCCCAATCAATGGGCATTTCTTAAAGAAATGTTTTCTGTGAGCCGTAGTCAGCTCGTTCCATTTTGTCTTGTAAATATTTTTTTTATTTTTGTTTTGTTTTCCGGACTAATAAATGACTCCATAGCCCAACAGCAAAGGCACTAAGTCTGCAAAATAGTTCTTAGAGCATCAAAGGGATGACTCTATCCCCCATGGAGCCAAATGTTAGCGATATTTACTGTAGAGGGGATTAGATAGCAAAAGAAGGGGTCGAAAACCCGCTTTTCCTAAGTTTTATGTGCAAATGCGCCCGAATTAAACGAGAATCAGTTCCGAACGGTCAGGATCACAGCACCCAGATCAACGACGCGCGTTGGATTCCGGACCCCCCTTGCCTTTCTACCTTTAAGCGGG
>ML802576.1:7754-21965 GCA_009831015.1 Picea engelmannii | reverse complement strand
AAATATTTTAGAAATTGTTAAAGATACAAAAAATATAATGCAATAAGTATAGGTTTCTTAAAGAGGTGTTACATAATTCGATGTTTTAATTCTATTCAAATGGTAATCCACTTATAAATCTTCCCCGGGAGCTATCTTTTTTTATCACGCACACGACTACTCGATTCCCTTCCCATCCCTCATATATGCAATCTAGTTGCTTGTTTTTTATCCTGGGCTATGTTCTATTTTTAAACCCCGCGATATTACCGAAAGCTTTAGGACTTACATTAATATAGATAGTGGATCCCTTATTTTTATCGTTGTTTATTAGTTGTATATAATTTGTGGCTAGTGCATATTTTCGCATGTATCGGACCACCCGCATCCAATCATTATAATTGTAATACAGTTTGACGTATTCCATCAATTCAATTACTCTATTATAATTTACAATTATTCCATCTATGGAAAATATCCCCAAGCCATGCAGGGAGGTTGGTGCAATGTGATACGTCATATTATTGACAATGAAGTTAGTGTCTAACAGAGGCAGTTCCTTAGATACCCATTGTTTCACTAGATGCTTATACCTGAGTGACACCTTTATGTCTCCTATGCTCTCATCATCATAAGAGCATGATCCTCCTTCGAAAAGAAAAAAATATATGTGTCTATGGAGTTTTCTTATGACCTTTTCACCTCTTGTGGTCCTTGTTCATGTATCATATGATCTACTAGATGCAGTCACATTTCCCTTGATTATTTGTCTTGAGCTTCCATTATTCGAGGAAGAAATATCTGACATGTACATGTTTGGTTGTACCTTCAGTCAATTGAATCAGATATATAGTTATCCATGATTGTAAGAATATAGTGAGATATCTAAAATGATACAATGAAATCATCACCTCTCATAATTGACTTAACCACATTGGAACTATGTTAAGCGATTAAAGAAGTTATTTTTTGTTTTCTATCAAAGTTTCTATATTTCAAACTTAGTTTTATGCTAATTTTGAGTGACAAAATATTGGTTCAAAATCCCCTAAGTGAGTGTGGAAGAGTCCAAGTGAAAGTAATGGGTGATTTTGATGTCATAGATACTCCCCTCATAGTGTGATAGCTTACTGAAGTGATTCTATAATAAGTATCCCCCCCACAAAAAAAAATATGTGAAAGAAAATTCTATAATACTTTAAGAGAATGAGATGAGGAAGAAGAGAGAAAGGAGGAAATATTTTCCACTACATTTATCATTGAGAAGGAATTTATTCAATGTTTGATTATGTCATCCAGATAATGTCCAATGAAAAGAGGACAAGGGAATTCTTATCATGCAAACAAAATACTATTCATGGGGCCCTTAGAGGAGGCAAAGTCCACTCCAAGAGTACAAAATGATTGTTCTCTCTTCTAACATGAGAGGCTTAGGGAGTGTCTATAAAAGAAACTATGTTAACCAAAATTGTAGCAGAAAATAACATAGAAATTATTTTGATTCAGAAAATAATTATGGTGGTTGTTAGGGTAAAATAACTTCTAGTGTTTACTCTTCATGGATGGAGTTTTGAAGCTCTCAACATAGAGAGGAAATATAGGGGGTTTTTGGTAGAATGGCATAAGTCCCTTCAATTCAAGAGTGTCTCCTTTATATAGAATACCACCAGTATTGAGTTGTTCTCCACATGTTTAGATTCAATTTTCATTTTTATTAATGTCTATGGACCTTTTTAGTGTAGTGAAGGTTTGTGGGATTCCTTTTTGGGAACATGGACTTGAGAAAGGATAATTTAATCATGGAAGGTGATTTAAATCTCACCTTGAGCCTAGGTATATGTGGGTGGGAGATATAAGGATGGACCCCATGGAACAATACCTCCTACAAAATATTGATGATAAGGGTCTATGTGGCATAGATACCTTAACTTTGAAACCCACCTAGAGAAACAATATGTTGGGTGCAAAGGTTATCCCCAAGAGAATAAAAAAAATTCTTGTCATCGAACTTTTTGTCATTATAGATATAATTAGTACATAAATAGGAGAAACAGGTCCCTTTGACCATGTCCCTATTTTCCTACAAGTGGGGGATATTTCCCCAAAAAACACATGTCTTTTTAAGCTCAATTCGCATTGGTTTAAGGAACTTGCATTCATAGACCTAGTTTGAAATGGATGAAAATGTTATACTAGGTAGATGGTGGATTTTACAAAGTTACTCTTGTTTTGCGAAAATCTAAAAATAATCAAAATGAATCTAGAAAGACAAGAACCCCATGCACTACAAACTACCTAGACCTCATGCTTTGTTGATGATAGATGTAGTAAGCATGAACGAAGTTGCAACTAACTACTTCAGTTTGACCATTTGTCTAGGGTTGAAAAAATGTAGAAAAGAGTTATTAACAACCTAAAAGGTTCCATAATGATTTCCAAAAGAGATTGAGAAATTGGGAGTTGTGATCATAAATGATGGCCAAAAGTAAGCTAAAAGTACTCCATACAGGTTAAAATAAGAGTTTGACAATTTTAGAGGCACCAATAGTGTTGTGGCAAGTTACAAATACTATCTTCTTCGAGAATTTGTATAGTAGTTCAAAGATTCAATCATGTTTGCATTGGGTGGTAGGATAACCACTAACAAAATACATGAAGGGGATTGGTAATGGTTGTTACAACCCAAGCTCTTTGTTTGTAAGTTCTCTTTGACTACAATGTGAACATGTTATGATATATGTTAAATTTGGTGGCATCGACAGTCATTATATAATGAGAGGCCATATGGGACACCCTAAGGCTAGCCAAGGATATTTGGAGAATCAACCAGTCCTATGAGGTATTGAAAAAATCCAAGGGGAAAGTACAACCTCTGTGAGTTAAACCAGGAATCTAGACGAACGAGATGGCATATGATCTTGTGAGTCTAATCAAGGTAAAGGAAGAAACCTTGTAAGTATAAGAAAAAAGTCGAGATGTAATTCTAATGAAAAATCCAGGGGGAGCGTGTAACCTTTGTGAGCATAGAAGGACTAGTGCAAAATTCAGGGAGAAAATACAATCTCTGTGAGCCTAGTCAATCCCTGTGAGGCGTGAGAAAAAGTCAGGGCATTAAGAAAAAGTTAGCTTGAACGTAAAATTCCTATGAGCTAAAAAAAAACATGTAGAGGCTAGGTAGATGATAATATTTCAATGAAAATATTGTTTTAATATAATGGAAGAAGGAGAAAACAACTAAGTACATTCATAGCAACAAATAGGATGAATTTGTATTGTTTTTTTTAGAGAAAATTACAGTACTGAATTGCTTGATCTAGAACATCAAAATCAAATGAATTACAAAACATCACTTTCCAATTAAGTATATCCATGTTATTGATGAAATGAAAAAGAAATCAGGAAGACACATACAAAAGAGATAAGTACACACTTCATATCATCAACACAAGAATCTATGGTAAGAGTAGTTATGTACTTATGACTGATATTCCATTAAAAGTTTCATAAAATCACAAAGATGATAAAAGCTATGTCTTTTATACGCTTTTCCAACCCTTAGTACATTCAAAATTGCAAAATATAAAGGAAAAAAATATTCCCCAAGCCAAGGAGATTGATCTCAACCAATATCCTATAGTTTGGGTTTAGTTACATTGAAATAGGAACTAACTGCTAAAATATAGAAGCCAACTTATTACATTAAAAGCATCATAAACACTTTAACAAATAAGACATATAACTCTCTATGTTCATGCCGTAGATATTTGACATCGTTATGGGTGATCTGGTACAGTTGGATATACTTTGAGGTCAATTTGGATGATGACATGGATTCTCGGTCACATTTACACATCGTGTGGATGCAGTTCGCTGCGCAACTGAGTTCTTCAACACTTGCGCAACGAGTTCCCTATTTCCATTTTCTTCACTTGTTTGACCCGGAGATATCACCTAATGAACATTCACTGATATCTGAACTTAGAGGAATACAATATGAAGCTCTGGAAACATTCACCATTCTTTAAAACACTGATTTTCCAATAAAAACTCAAAACCTTGGAGGTTGTAAGGTTAAAAAATGAGATTTAGTTTCATGTTGATATAACTTGTACATATTCCTATGATGAAGTAACTTTTATATCACCTTCAAACTTTCTTATATCATCTAATCTATGTCATCCAATCTAATCCAATCGATTTGGATGATGATCTGGCTGCCTTGTCACAGTTGTGCAACGATTGGATGTAGTTTGTTGCACAACTAAGTTCTTCAACACTTGCGCAACAAGTGCCCTATTTCCATTTTATTCACTTGTTTGACCTGGAGATAGAAACTAATGACCATTCAATGATATCTGAACTTATATACATACAATATGGAGCTCTCGAAACATTCACCATTCTTCAAAACACTGATTTTCCCATCAAAACTCAAAACCTTGGAGGCTGTAAGTTTACAAAATGAGATTTATTTTCATGATGATATAACATGTACATATTCCTATGCTGACGTAATTTTTATATAAAATTCAAACTTTCTTATCTCATCTAATCTGTGTCTACCATGATGAAACCCATTTCTACAAAAAATGACACTTACAACACTTGCACAACGTGCCCATGCTACAAAAGTTTTGTGTCTTTCTTATCTTCAATGCTAATTGTCACAGTCTTCACTTTGGGTTTTCTAGGTTCTGTATATGATGTAATTAATTTAAACACACTATAACTTGCAAGTTTTCATAATAGCTTCAAAATTACGGTTTGCATTTTATCCCCCTGCATATGATGACAAACTATAAAAAAGAATAAAAATTAGCATTGTCAGCTCAATGATCTTATACTTCAGCTACTTCTACAAGTAATTCTAACTTTCTCTTAGCCTCATGATCAATCTATATTTTTTGTATTCTCTACCTTAGAGCTTTGTTTTCTTTTTTTAAAGAAAATTTATGTTGGTAAATGTGCTTGAGCTGCTTGTGCAAAGGTAAATACATTTTTACAATTATTTTGTTGTTATCAATGGACTCATGACATTAGTTAATTCTTTCAAAGGAATTCTTAATGTGTACTCTTTGTTCCTCCAATTGTATGATAGTATCTTGTGCTTCCCTTAACTGATTTTTAGCCTTATAATTGTACTCTCACCTTCTCTAGCTGAGGTACCTATCTTTAAAATTGATGCAGGATCATCATCTACTGAGGGTTATCTTTCATACTTTTTCATTAAATCCAATTGATTAGATGCATATCTGGTTAGAGGAACACTGGGCTTGACAACCTCTACTACTTCGGCTCTTTTCAACTGATTTCTTTTCCTTTTTCCTCTTGGAGCTATCAGGATTTAATGGTGTTGTCTTTTTAACTTATAATGTGGTGTCCTTCTTTGGTTTATGAGTACTAATAGCCTCTTAAATAATCCTTTTCTTCATTTCTCTATTTTCAAACTGTAATTGTGTTATAGTATGATGGGATTTCTCAAGATGGTCCTGCAACTCCATGATTGTCTTGTCCTTTCCATCTTAGGGTATCTAATCCTTGTTAAATTCTTGAGTTGTATGCTCAAAAGTTTGTTTCTCCATGATGGGTAGTCTCTTTGTTGCTGACCTTGTGAGAGATTTTCCAGGTTTTAATATCTCAAGAACTTCAGGGGTGAATTGTAATTTTTTACCCTTATTTTTGGTTTGCTTGCTTACTCAAGGTTCTACAATCTCTTTTCCTTTTGTTTCCAATGTCTTGATCTCTTGATTTCTTTTCCTTCCTTTTACTGGAACTCTTAGGGGATAATATGGTTGTTATTTCAACTAATGAGGGAGTATCCTCTTTGTCATGAGGGTTACCAAAAATATTTGCTGCTATCCCTGCTGAAGCTAAGAAAGAACCCCATTCTTTATTTTGTTTTTTGAGTTCCTCTAACACCAATATATTAATCAAAGAAAAGTGAAATAAACTAGGCTCATATGATTTTTTTTAGCTTGTGCCCTGTCTGACATCTTCCCAAGAATTCTATAGAGATAAAAGTGTAAATTTAAGGGATTCTTACCAATAAAATGCATTAATAACCTAATGTGATACTGATACAGTTTGTTGAACCTTCCCTCACAAGTAAAATATCTCTAAACAACCCTTAATAACTTGACATAATGTTCTAATATGAACTCCCTAGGCACTATAACACTGAAATTCAGATTCTTGTGTTCAGGTTTTAAGAAATCATGGTAGAAACTGAGATCAAGGGGAATACCTTTGAACCACTTTTCTCCTTGGGATGGGATCTCAGTTGTAGCAGAGATTGACTCTTTAGTCACCTGAAATTGAATATAACATGTCTTTGTGTTGAACCCATTGAATTTGAGGGAAAATTAATTTGTCACCTGCATATTATAACTCTGGAGTTTTTCACAAAACTGAACACATTCATTGTCACATACCCACTAAGGAATTTTTTTTTTTTTTTTTTGTCGAATTATCGACGATCAAAAATCCCCGAAATACCTATGGGAATCTTATCATAGGCTAGATCCTTCCTTTTCCACCTCCATGTGATCGTGGGTTGCGACCCCAGGCCAAACAAGTATGGTGTTCTTTAGCTCTTCGTGACTCAACACTACTAGAGCATTGAGTCTTTCGACTCTGCAAACCCCAACACAACGAAGCACCGAACCCAGACAGGGCTAGCGAGTGGCAGGTTTCCCCCTTGGGGTCTTTTCCACATGAACCTGTCCCGTGTCTACACGCTTAATCTAGCCAAGTGCTTATCAACTTTTCACTACTCACAACGTCGCAGGTTGAAGCGTCGAGCTCTCGTGCTCTTCTTCTCTAAAATCCTGAGATACGAAAGTAAACAATGGTTGATTTCCTCTTCACACTTCTCGCAAATCGCAACCTCATGAGTTGGAGCATTAATCCTTCGTGCTCCTATATCGTTAACCTCCGAGACGTGAGAAGTCAATAGAGTGTTGACTCCTTTCCGGGCGACATGTGCCCACCTGTCAATCACATGGGCCCCACCTGATGGATGTGCCACGTGTTCTCACAACCCTTGGATCTCGACACTTCGCGACTTCTATGGTCGAAAGTGACCCCTTCTAACCTCCGAACCCCCAAACTCCCAATATACGATATCTCCACGGATTTCTGATACAACAGTCCTCCCATTGCTGGATCCAACGATTCATATTTTTCTCCTCGCCACTTCACACTTTGAGACTTTGTGAGTTGGAGCACCCAACTCTTGCACTCTCTTCTTGCGAAACCTAGAGATGTGAGATTCCTTGATCTCTGCCACCTGTCCTCCCTAGATGGATGGTCCTGATCGTCTCGCAACTTCACCTCTCACGAGGTCGAAAGAATTCCCTCTATGACTCCCAATGTCTGAATCCCCGATATGGGTGATCTCATGACATGCATTCGCTCTCATACGAACAACTCAGATTTCCTCGGGACTTCGCTACTCGTGAAGTCAAGATGCTCACCTTTGTGAGTCCCAGTGCTCGAATCTCTGAAACAGATGATTCTGTGACACGGATCCTCCTGCAGATGGAAAACTCAGATTCTTTCACCCCTTCAGGACTTTTGGGACAAAAGTCTCGACCTCCTATCTGTCGATATGCCGAAATGCTGAAATTTCGACACGTCCTCAATGCGGGTCCCACAACGGAACTTCACGCCCTTTTGGAGTTTCAGACTTCATGACTTTGTGAGACCTGATGCTAAGCTTCGGGTTCTTCAACCCATGAAACCCCGAAATGATGAGTTCCGATGCACTTCACCAATAACTGGCTCACACAAATCCTTTCGCCCCTTCGGGACTTTGCCTTTCGTAGCCTCGCGAATCTTGAGGCAAGGGTTTTAACCCTTCAGATTGTGAATCCACGAAATGAGATTTCGTGAGTGATCCAATGGTCCTTGTCAACCCATATCCTACATTCGGATTTATCTCAACCTTAAGACTTGAAAAAGAAAAAGTCTTACCGTAACTCCCCTGCTCCTCTGCAAGATCTGACGACTCTCGGGACTTTCACTTCTGTTGTTCTTAGCGAGAGGTTTAAACGTTGTGCAACTCTCGACAGATCCAACATATATTGGTTGTTTAGACTAAGATCTGATAGCTAAGACCTATCTCTCCATTGCACTGTTCCAAGGCTGCCTGGACATGAATCCACGGTCCATATTCTTCCACGGATCTTGGGGATCTACGGTCCCGATTTCTTCGCTACTCGTGAAGATAAAGGAAAAAGGGTTAAGGAATTTAACACCCTCGTTTATTCCTTCAATATAATGGTCATGAATGACCGCAGATATTCCTATAGGATCTCATCCATTGATCGATACTTATTCTTTGAATCCTCAAGGGATTCTGCGACTTCTGTGCCTCTGCAGAGTCTTTGCACACAAAGTGCTACCTCTTCTGAGTTTTTCAAAAAGGGTGTCTCTATGGGGATATTTATCCAGCGTATCACCTAAGATGGATAAGGGTATAGATTTCCCAAGAAACAACTTGAATTCTCAATTGATTCACTGTGCATATATACATATAAATCTATTTATAAACATAAGCCATACGTGGCCCTTCCATTATAAGCATGCAACCACCATTTCTGAATCAAAACACTACACAGGAAGTCTTATACTCAAACCATTCATAAAACTGCACAAACTATGAGCATATATTTCAGCATATAAATTTCAAGATGCAATATGTAAAACACTTATCAGAAATAACACCAGAAGTGATTGCAACTGCTGAGAGGGGTGCTCATTTCCACCCAACCGTAGGCTCAATGATTTCAATAGGATTTACCACTAGCCACCCACGAGCTGAGACGACGATGTTGCGAGACTGTGTCTCTGTTTACCAGTGACCAAGAACGAGGGTTACTCTCCCCCTTCTCTGCTATCACTCACTCTGTATTTTCCAGAGTTCTCTTCCTCCCCTCACATCTGCCCCCTTCACTTCTCCCTCACGCCTTTTTTTCCTTTTGCGAGGTTGTGTGCGATGCGATTTCCCTCATACTGGTCAGGCCTGACAGCTCTACAGATGGGTGGTTCACCCCCCCCCCATCCCTCATTACTCATGAGGATCCATCTACCTACCAATCCTGGTGAGTCATTTGATTCGGGGCCAGTGAGCCGCTCTTGGTTCTCTGGGCCATTGAAGTCCAAATACAATATTGGTTTTGGTCGAATTTAACGCCACCTTTCCAGGTGCCTTCCACCACCTTTCTTCAGCCATCATGGTCTCTTTTTTAGCATATCCTCTCTCAACAGTCCTGCAATATATTATTCACATTCATCGACCTTTTTCACAAGGTCCATTCACATCACACATTCACATTTTTGAGTTTTCCACAGTTCTTGGCCAGTATAGTTATTTTTACAAACTGGGGGAAACAGGGTGTTACAATTCCCTCCCCCTTAAAGGAACATCATCCTCAATGTTCTTATCTATCAACATGACATGCATGTATAGAAGTAAGCAAAATCGGATATGCTTGTCTCATGGCATCCTCCATTTCCCATGTAGCCTCATCTGGGCCAAAATGTCTCCACTGCACCTTGACCTATGCAATGGTTTGGTTCCAGAGTAGGGTTTCCTTTCTATCCAGTATGCATTGAGGTTCTGGTAGAAATTATCCCTCCGGTTCCACCTGAATCATAGACCAATCAATTATATGGTTAGCATCATGTACATTTTTCTTCAATAATGAGACATGGAAAACATTATGTGCTCTGACTGTGGGAGGAAGTGCTAGCCTATCGGCTACAATTCCCACTCTATATAGAACCTCAAAGGGTCCACAATAATGAGGTGCCAACTTGGCACAAGATCCCATTTTCAAAGAACTCTTCTAGGGTCTAACTCTGAGATATACATGGTCTTCCATTTTGAACTCTCTTGGAGTTCTCTTTTGGTCGGCATAACTTTTCTGTTGGTTTTGGGCGACCTTCAGGTTTTGTTTTATCTGAGTCACCTGTTGTTCCATTTATTTCAACATGTTGGGTCGAAAAGAAATCCTGTTTATGGGATTACTCCAGCTGACTAGAGTGTTACATGGTCTACCATAGAGGGCTTAAAAGGGGCTCATCTTCAAGTATGTTTGGTAGCCGTTGTTGTAGGTGAATTCTACCAGTGGCAGGTAGTCTTCCCACTTCTTGGGTTGATCCATTACATGCATTCTTAGCATGTCTTCAAGTATTTGGTTCACTCGTTCTGTTTGTCTGTCGGTTTGAGGGTGATAGGTGGTGCTAAACAACAATTTGGTCTCTAAGCCAACCATCAGTGATTTCCAAAAGTTAGAAGTAAATTTTGTGTCTCTATCAGACACGATCTCTTTTGGCATACCATGCAGTCTGAATATCTCCTTCATGAATACCTCGGTGATGTCTATTTCCTTGCAAGTTGACCTGACGGGGATGAAGTGAGCAGAGTTTCTCAATTTATCCACCACCACCATAATGGCATCATTCTATTTGTTTGAGGTTGGTAATCCAGTGATGAAATCCATGGATATGGTTTCCCATTTCCATTCTGGGATTGGTAGAGGTTGTAATAATCATGCTGGGTGTCGGTGTTCTGCTTTATTGGCACTCTATGCATTTGGCCAAGTACTCGGCTATGTCTTTATTCATTCCAGGGCAATAGAAATGTCTCCTAGTGGCCATAATTATCTTCTGGTATACTGGATGACCAGAGTAGGGTCTTTTATGTAGTTCATCTAGTATGAACCTCTTCAAGTCGTCACAATCTGGGATATAAAATCTGCTTCTGTAAGTGAGCAGACCTCCTTCGATCATCTGGTAGCCTTCATATTTTACTCTGGCGGGTTCTCGTTGTAGGTACATGGTCACGATTTGGAAAAATGGATATGTCTTTTGTGAATTTCTAACTCTTTCTCTAACATCTGTCTCGTAGGTGCTCACCGCTACCAGGTGAATTGTTTTCATACTTCTGCTAAGGGCATCGACCACCCTATTTTCCTTTCCTTTAATGTGTTTGATCTTGAAATCAAACTTGCCAAGGAGGTCCATCCACCTAGCTTGTCTAGCATTGAGCTTTGGTTGATCAAACAGGTATCGCAATCCATAGTGATCTGTCATAAGTACAAATTTTCTCCCCAGGAGGTAATGCCTCCACATTTTCAAGGCATGCACTATGGCAGCCAGCTCTAGATCATGGGTCACATAATTGACTTTGTTCTCATTCAATTTTTGGGACTCATAGCATATCACACTTCCTCCCTGCATAAGGAATCCTTCGATCCCTTCTTTACAAGCATCTGTGTAGATTATGAAGTCAGCTTCTGAATCAACAATTTTTCGCATGGGTGCATGGGTTAGTAGATGTTTTAGGGTTTGAAATCTTTCTTCACATTTCTGTGTCCACAGGAATTTTGTCCCCTTCTTCTGGAGGGCAGTGATTGGACAACCAATCTTGGAGAATCCTTTTATAAATATCCTATAGTATCCTGCTAATCCCATAAAGGATCTGATGTTTGAAACATCCTTTGGGGTAGGCCATTCCATGATAGACCTGATTTTTTCAGGGTCTACCACTACTCCTTCTTTGGAGAGAACGTGGCCTAAGTAATGTATTTTCTTCTGGAATAATTTGCATTTGTTGAATTTGGAATAGAGCTGATGTTCTCTTAGCACTTGCAACACAAGTCCAAGATGCTCTTCATGCTCTTTTCTATTCTTGGAGTAAATTAATATATCGTCAATAAAGACAAGCACAAATTTGTCTAGGAACTTGCTGAGTACATTTTTCATCAAGCACATAAAAGTGGCAGAGACATTGGTTAACCCAAATGGAACTACCATGAACTCATAGTGACCATACCTTGTCTGGAAGGCCATTTTATGGACGTCTTCACCCTTGATTCGGACTTGATGGTATCCCGACCTCAAATCAATCTTTGAGAAAATAAACACACCCCCCAATTGATCGAATAGGTCATCGATCCTGGACAAGGGGTACTTGTTCTTTATGGTTACCTTATTGAGTTGCCTATAATCTATACATAGTCTAAGGGTACCATCCTTCTTTTTCACGAACAGGACTGGTGCTCCCCATGGAGACATGCTGGGCTGAATATATCCCTTATCCATCATTTCTTTTAATTGCAACTTGAGTTCAACTAACTCAGGTGTGATCATCCGGTAGGGTGTCCTAGACACCGACACCACTCCCGGTGCAAGTTCTATCGAGAATTCTATGTCCCTTCTTAGAGGTAGACTCGATACCTCTTCTGGAAACACATCTCTTTATTCTCTCAGGATAGGGTAATCGCCAGGGCTTGGTTTGTCATCTTCGATTGTTTTCAACACCTGTATTGCATATAGGGTACATCCCTTCCAGCAATACTTTCTCATTTGCAGAGCTGATATTTGTCTCATCGAGATAGGTTTTTGGATCCCTTGAAGGGTTATCTTTTTCCCTTCTTTACTTACACATTCTAAGGTTTTATGGTAACAGTCCAATCTGGCTTTATGGGTGGCTAGCCAGTCCATACCAATCAGTAGATCATATGATCCTAGGGGTAATAAGTTAAGGGTTTTTTGGGTGGGGAATTCACCCAACGTTAATTGGTAGGCTGGTATGACCTCTGTTATCCTCCTTTTGGTGCCAATGGCTAACTGTACCAACCATGGCTTGGTATGTTTTTGTAGCTATAGTTTACACTTTTCAACAACTTTAGGGGCTATATAACAAAAATTTGAGCCAAGGTCAATCAAAACAGACACTAGATGGTTGGAAATCATACCTTCTATTTCCACTATTGAAGCTTGGTGGTCACCTTGGTTATTATCCAAGGTTGCATAAATTTGTGTCACACTCCTAGCCACATCATTGACGGTAGTAGCTTCTTGGATGTTATAAATCCTCCGGCTATTCTGTTGTTGGTGTGGACAGTCTCTCAATATATTTTCTTCCCCGCAATCCCAGCATTTCAAAGGCTCTCTCTTCGGGTTATCAGTCTTCCCTGATATGGGTCCAGAAGTTTTATTTCCGCTTAAGGAGGGAAAATTCTGTCGGTGCATACTCTAGGCTAGGAAGCTCATTCTTGGGTTCTTCTTATAGTTCTTAAATCCTAGGGATTTAATTCCCCTTTTATGAAATCTTGAACTATTCCTCCGTTTCCATCCTTTGCGAGGTTCTTCTTGATGTCCAAACTGTTCATGACAATAGGTTGCCTTTCGAATAGTGCCTTCTAGGGTCCTTGGCTCATCAAATTGAATTCTGTTCTGATAGTCCTTGGGTATTCCACTGATGAAGCATTGCAGCTTTGCCTTTTTCTCTTTTATTTAGGGTACATACCTTAACAAATCGAGGAATTTGTTAACATATTCTTCTATAGTGAGTTGTCCCAGTTTGAGTTCATAAAACTCTTTAGTCTTTTCGTCGAAATATTTTTCCGACAGATACATCTTTCAGAAGTATTTCTCAAACCAATCCCAAGATAGGTCCTCTTCACGAACCCCTTTCACATTCTTAAGGTCTTCCCGCCAAATGGAAGCCTTTCTGTTCAAGTTGAATGTGGCCACTCGGGCTAGAAGAGCCTTCTGAATCGTTAGATTCCTTCTCAGAGGAATCACTCGGCACTGGTCCTTTACCTCCGGGGTGGAAATTTTTCAAGGTGCTCCTCTCAGTGTGGCCACTGATATGACCATGTTTCTGAGTTTTAGGTTCATGCTGCATTTGTCTTTGTAGATCAGATAAACTTTGCAGTAAAACTACGTTAATTTATGTTTTCTTTCCTTGTTCTTTCATCATCCTTTCATTGTCATCTTTACAACTTTGTAATTTGACCATGAGGCTCCTCACAGTCTCGGCTAGATCTGGAGGGGGGCCTACTACCCTCCTTTCGTCAGACTCTTCGTCTCTATTGTGGGAGCCTTCTCCCACTTCATGGTGAGTCACCATACTATGCATTGATAATTTCCCCGTGTTTGATCTTCCACTTGTGTGCAAAAGGAAAAACCCTGGTTGTTAGTCAATATTTATATTTATTTATAACCAGTACTGTTGGCAGCCAATTCACATTTTTCATTGTGTCATAGGCTGCCTACACCAATGTTTCACAAACATTGATTTTTCGTCGCAAAATTCAAATGAACGATGATTTTGTTCTTTGCGCCTTTTCGCGTACCTACCTTCGCTAAGTCTTCACGAGTGTAAGCATGAAGATTTCTTCTTTCAAGGTCACATTTCGATCATTTTCTCAACTG
>ML802575.1:128151-173938 GCA_009831015.1 Picea engelmannii | reverse complement strand
ATAATATATATATATATATATATATATATATATATATATATATATATATATATATATATATATATATATAATGTATTATATATGACATTTAAATTTAAAGAAAAATAGATATTATCACAATTACTATCGATATTTGTGGATTTTATATAAATATCTAATTTTATTAATTAAAAAACATTTTAAAATCTTAAAAAGGAAAATATTAATAAATTGTTTTAAAAAAATTATAAACATCTAATTCCACTAACTCAAAACATTTTAAAATCTTAAAAGAAGAGTATTTGTAAATTGTATTAAAAATATCAATAATTTAAATTATTTATAGTGAGGAAGTGTTAATATGTGTTAAGGAATAGCTATTATAACACTTTTACATAACAATATATTTTAGTATCCTCTTTCACTAAAGATTAAAATATTCTACGTTTCAATGAGTTATTTGTTTCACTAAAGATTAAAATATTGTATGTTTCAATGAGTTATTTGTTTCACTTGGTTCTTTCTCTACTATAAATTTGTGAATTTGTGTGTATTTATATAGCATTTATGTTATATATTTATTTATATAACAATAAGTTTTTTATAAATTTTATAATTTAAGAAATATTTTTAATAAATATTAATTTTGTTTTTTAAACATTTTGATAATTTTAATAATCTCAATTTTACAATGATTAAATATAAAAATAAAATTAAAAATCACATTTAATTAAAAATAAAATATTATTACATGTATACAGAAAATAGATTTCTTAGGGTTTATTCATCTTCTGTCATTGATTGTTTCAGACTTCAATCTCTCTCAATGGTGATGCAGGGAGGGTCTGATCCCCTCCACTGCTTCATCCTGGTAGTAGTAATACGAGATCTGGTCCTTCTGGGCCCGATTTGCACATTCTAGCCTATGTAAGAAATGGCATCTGGAACCCCCCAACTCCGTCCAAGGAAGAACCAATTATATATTCCCAACCTAATATAGAAGGAAAAATAAAATGGAAATCGGGTCAGTGCATACTGAAAGAAGCAGAAATACAAAAGTATGAGATCCACTCAAATAATCCTGGTGGTTATGTGCAATAAATTAAGGATCATTCATTAATAGTTAATTTCTTGGGTCTCTATCCATTTGAGAGAAAAAAAAAAATCTTGTATGAGCTCTCGATGGAAACCCACATGTCATATAGATCTTAAACTAGGTTCCAAAGGTTTATTTACTGTCATTTTTCAAAACCTCAAGGAATGGGACGGAATATTTGAGAATCACCCTTATTTATTTCATTCAGCAGGGATACATATCCGATATTGGAAGGATAGCTTCAACCTTGAGAATCAATATTTCTCCTTCGCCCATGTCTTGGTTCATCTCTATTATCTCCCGCAAATATACTTGGAGGAAGAGATTCTAGCGAGTATTGGTAATACCCTAGGTACCATTGTCAAGTCTCTTGAGTCTACCATACAGGGCCGCTACTGAGCATATGATCGCATCTGCATTTATATGAATGTCTCTGTCCCAGTTTCAAACTCGGTCTGCTTTACCTTCCATGACATTTAATGGCTCCAAACCATGGACTACGAGTTCATCCACTTCCTCTATTGTACTTATCATGAAAAATGAACATGGACACTTGTATCAGGACCGCCCTCTATTGAAACCTACCAATCCATCGAATTCAAAACCAGAAAAGGATGAGGAGGGATTGACCAATATATTCTCTCATCATCATTCAAATAGGAAGCAGATCCCTCAAGGTCCCTATGGATTTCCAAAGAACCTTTTTCACAATAAAAAAAATTGATTCCCTCATCTCTGTCCCCCATGATTCCACTATTGTCATTGAAGAAATATCGACCACCAGCAATCAAAATAATTGAAAATATGAACATACCCGTTCTCATACAAAAGAGTCCAGAAAACTTAAGACCTCTTCCTAGAACGCCCCTATGATACATATCTCGGAGGATGGGGTGCACATAGATACATCGGAAATGGCGCTACATGACATTGGTCTACAAAAATTGTTGATGTGGTAAGGAGAAAGGACATGCAATCGATACCTTTGGAGCACACTCAAATGGTACAAAATATTGTGCATAAATGAAAAAAGGAATATAGTGGGATCCTTAGGATCCCTCGTTCCAAACCCAAATATTGGAATACAACCTAATAAGCTCAAGACTAAGAAAAATCCAAAGGAATATAAAATACAAGGTTGAAAATTTAACCTTTATCTCTTGAAAGGAATTGGGGATATCTTATTTAACTGAGACTGAATGTTTTAGAATGTTTTAATCACAGACTCGTTCCAACCCTCCCAAAGTTTTTAATGAAAGTATTCTCTTGGAATATACAAGGAATGAACAGTAAACGTAAGCACATAGTTTTATGAAAAAAGTTATGATTATAATATTCAAATATAATTCTCCTATAGGAAACTAAATATTCGACATAAATTCTTGGGAAATTCCTCCCAAAATTTTGGAAAATTAGATGTTCTATGGACATTGATTCTACAAGTACGATAGGGGTTTTAGAACTACTATGGAATCCAGACAAGATCCTCGTCTGGAAATTTTTCTACACTATGTTGGATTAATGAGAAGGGGCCCGGTGAATCAGTAATCAACAATTTATACCACTTTTAACCATAGTTTATATTCCTTTAAATTATTCAACCATGTTCATCAATTCATCACCAATATATTATTGTATCATAAAAATTCACATCCATCAATGCATCATAAACAATAATAAACAAATCCACACAATACACAATACACCAATATTTACGTGGAAACCTAATGTGGGATAAAACCATGAAATGATTTTCTTATATGTCAAAGAATTGCACTCAAGGAAGAACCAACTTCGAATTCTCCAGCTCCAACTATAAGGAGGCTCCATCCCCCTAGATTCTTAGGCTCCAACCTAAAGGAAGCTCCAACTCCCTAATTCTTTGGCTCCAACCAGAAGGAGGATACAACCCGTTGGGTTCTCTAGCTACAACTAGAAGGCGTATACAACCACCTAGTTCTTAGGATCCAACTTGAAGGAAGCTCAAACTCATTGATTCTCTGACACCAACTATAAGGAGGATATAACGCCCTTTCCTTGCCCCATCGAACCACCCTAAAATATAAATGCCAAATGTAGACAACATGTCCCTATCACTGAATCAACCACTGCCATTGTCAACTTGTCCCAACAACCTGTAAAAACCTATATGAAAAAGCCTATAACAACCTGTATCAACCTGTACCAACAAACTATACAAATAACCTGTCACATCAATCTCATCAACCAAATCAGATCTATTCACCAAGATCAATTACCAAGTCAAGTCTCAAACATATGCAAAATATCACCATGACATGCATTAACCAAGACTACTCACAAACATCAACAAGATGCACCAAAATCAAGATGTTCTTCTAAATGTATACCAAGTCATAGATGCTAGATCATTCATAAATCATGTGCCAACAATACTTCTAGAAAGTGTCTGTAACAATGTACTAATAATGTATCGATCATGTATCAATAATTCAAACGATGAATCATCAAGATGTACCAAAATAACCATACCATACGCCTCATGTATGTGCCAATTCATCAACTATATGTCCCAACATGTAACTCAACCATATATTAAATACATAGACCAATATAACCAACATAATTCCTCTATCAATACATCATACTATCCATGACTCAAATACAATAAACCCTCACATCAAACCATGTGCTAAAACTCATTTTTGTGTATCCTCAAGTGTGTACCAATCATATACCAAGACCACTAATCAAAGCCTCTCACAATGTACCATAAGATATACTAATAAAACTCAGACATGCACCAACAATATACTTCAATAGATCTTCCTCAAAACCATTCACTGCAACAAGTATTATACAACGAATAGTGCCTCTAATCATGTACCAAGTATGTTCATATATAGATCAAGAATATGCGTCTAACTAGTATCATACCATCATGATATACTTCATAAACAAAGTTTCATAACCTCACCGGTAAAGTACTTAACATAACCAACAATATCCCCTAACAGAAATGACTCAATCCACACACTAAGGTTTGTACCATGCATTTATGATATGCCTCAAGCTTATACTTACAAACTAAACCATGTACCATCATCATACACCCTTCAAAACAATAATATACTCATACTTGTAGCTATGTGATTTACTTGGAACATCAAACCTCAGGTATCCATACCTTTCTCATCTTTTGTTACATGTTACCAGCCTTTTTACCAAACTTATCAGTTCCTTGCTTGTTGCACACTAGTTGATCCGAGAGGATGCCTCGCTTGACACCTATAGGATAACCCGCAAGGACCTTAGTAGTTAGATTTTTTCAAAAACCCTTTCCCTCTACAGCTCTAAAACTTTGTCATCAAAATTTCTTCGCTTCCTCAGCTTCGCACAACCTCATATTTGTCAATTGTACCTACAAATAACCTTTCAAAAAATAGATATTCAACTAATTTCAATAGGTGATAATAGGAGTCCCTTTCTCTACTACTTATACTTTCCAGGTGGCTTCCCCTAGAAGTTTCTTTATAATTTTTTTACCCCTTTTTCCATCTTATAGGACTAACCCACTTTCTTTAATTAGTTAAATCATATCTTCTTTACCATCAACAAACTTCTTGTTGTAACCATTTGATTATTTAATTAATTTCTTTTTGCACCAACTCTACCCATGATTAACTCCTAGTTACAACAAATTTTACTAGTAAACTTCTTGTACGAGCTTCTAGAATAATTGACTTCTTTGACCTTCTAGGGGCTTCTAGATAACTCAAAAGGGTTCCCCAACTTCAAAAAGCTATAACTCCCTAACCATGAGGAGTTATGTGATATACCACATATCACTGAAAATGACACGACATGTACTATCCATTCATGATAGTATTACCTGCATATTCACTAATCTTCATGTATTATTTCCTCAAACAAACTCGAGTTCATTAACGACACCTTTGGGCCTACCTGAATGTGCTACCAAACATACTCAAGGGTTGATGTCAATATCTAAGGGTTGACATATATCTACAATATCATACTCCAAGGGTTGACATCAATGAAAACCAACTATCCAAACCAATTTTCCATCAATCTAAACCAAATTTCAAACATACTAAACATATAATCAGAGAAAAGTTTCAACATTTGCGAGAGGAAACAAAATATTTCATAAGTAATGTCTATGGACTACAATAACTAGGGAAAAAATATGGTTGTCGAAACAATTACAACACACTACATAACTAATTCATCCACATTTCCTGATAATAGAAGACAATAAAGGGGGCATAAAACGCTTAGATCTAGAAAATTTATCCTTCAAAGAATTCATCTAGGATCAACATCTAAATAATTTGGATACCAACAATGACATATACATATGGAACAACTGTCGTGGTGGTTATCATAAAGTAGCTTGCAAATTGGACATATTCTTAATTTTAGAAATCCTCATGCTCTTAGGTATGAACATGGAAGCTACCATCTTCCATGGTACGAGATCCAACCACTATCCAATTAGAATTTCTCTTGACACTACCCCACCCTTCTAGCTTGAGAAATTCCATCTCTCTCATTCATATTTCCTTCATAATTCCCAAATATAGCGGGAGGAGGCCCAAAATTTTAATGTCTCTCTAATACATTACTTGCAACAACGTCTTAGGATCCTCAAGTAGCGCATCAAAATATGGAACAAGGTATTCTTTGGTTATATTTTGGAGGAACAACGAATCCTTTAATCCCAAATGGAGGTGGTCTAGCAGAATATTATTTGCCATTGTATATCACATGAAATAGCACAGAGAGATAAATCCTTAGTGGATCAGATCATATAATGAAAAAGAAAGGAGATCATGTGGAGGAAAAAATAGTAAGTCCAATGGATAAAGGAGGGAGAGAGTAATTTAAATCTTTTCCAATGCTCCATGATCCAGTGACACCACTGCATTCACATCACCCATCTAATCTTATTTCAAGGTAACAAGCATACTTCTCATTCTTATTTTGAGGAACATTTAACCTCTTTTCTTCAGGATTTACTCATGAAACCTCAACCAAATCACTTAAAGGCTATTCATTCCATATCTAAACACATCCTCACCTAATCTTTGAGGAATACACTAATAGTCTAATGTGACCCATCTCCCTGGAGGATGTGGTGGCAGCTAATTTTTCTTTTACTGCTGGAAAGGCTCTTGGTCTAGATGGCTTCAACTCAGACTTCTTTTACTATTGCTAGCCAATCATAAAATATGACGTCTAGGCCCTCGTTTAGAAATATCAAAGGATTAAATGGGTATTCTTCAAGATCTCAATGGAACTTTCCTAATCTTGGTCCCCAAAGAGGAGAAATTGGTAAACCCCAACAAATTCTACCCTGTAGCATTTTGCATTGTCATTTACAAATCATCTCCAAAGTCTTTACCATGCATGTCAATCCTCTTCTTCCCTTCCTCATTTCTCCATAACAGTCCAACTATGTGGAAGCTCACCAAAATATGGACATCATCATAATAGCCCATGAATCTGTTCATTCCTTAGAAACTACCAAAACCCCAATCATTCTCATAAGGATAGACATGTGAAAGGATTTCGATAAGCTCAATTGGCAATATATCAAAGAAATCCCGAGGGCCTTTGGATTTCACCATGATTGGGTCCAATGGATCATGGATCCTATTTACTCTATCTTTTCTCCCTCTTGATTGATTGAACTCCTTCTCCCACTTTCACCCCTCATGTGGATTTTTTCAAGAAGACTCCCTCTCTCCATTCACCTTCATCCTCATGGTTGATGGATTGGATTGAAGCCTCAAAGTTTACATTGTTGGTCATAAGCTCCATGTCCTGTCTCTTCATAATTTTGTTGATCCCTTAACCCACAACCAATTTTTTTATGATACTACGCTCATGTGAATCCATTCTACATGAGAATATTGAGCCTTCATGAAAGTTCTAGATGACTTTCTGGAATCATTCGACACTTCTATTAACCAGGTAAGGTCTCATATTTTCTTCTTCAAAAAACCCCTTTTAGTTCAATTTCACATTTCTCACATCTTGAGTTTTTGTAGGAGTTCCATTTTGTCCAAATATCTTGGTGTTTCCGTGTTGAATTCAAGGGTTCACTATAACTTTTTGGAATATTTCCTCATCAGGATAAGCAAGAAGTTATCAATTTGGACTTTTCTCCCTCTCAACATTGGTAGTCACATGTTCCTTGTGAAATATGTTCTTCAAGATATTCTTCTTTATCTTTTTTTAGTCTTGGCTAAGCCCAAAATAACTCTAAGAGAAGTCATGGGTCTTAAGAGAAATTTCCTATGGTGGGGAGTTCACACCTAAAAAAAGTGGGCCGTTGTGGCCTAGAAGACATTTTTCCTACCTAATATAAAGGGCGGGCTTGGACTCAGGGATACTAAAATCCTCACCAAAATGCTTTGTGCCAAGTTATGGTGGAGATGACTCCAACAAAAAGGGGAGCTACTGAGAAAACTTTGGAAACAAAAATATGCCAATCAATTTAGTTCCTATGAACTCATTTGAATGATGAGCTCTTCCACGGGATCCCTTATCCGAAACTCGACTTGGAAAAACATATGTCTCTTCCAACATCAAAAAAATTTGGAAATCTGTAATGGGCATTAAACCCTCTTCTAGGAAGACTCATTGAAACAACTTATGTCCGTTCAATCTGATCAATGACTCCTACTAAAACACTCTCTCTAGCATACTTATAATCCTCCTGTAAAATATTATTTCTCACCTACTCCTAAAAATTCAGATTGAAATACCTGGTATATTGATGCTCATCACCTACCCCTCCTTGATCGCTCCCTTCTTACGCCCTTTTTTTATCTCTTTCATCTCTGAAAAATCAAATTATCCCCCCATCCATACAAATTCAGATGGAGTTATTGTACAACATGCAAATTTTCCTTAAAGGAGGCTTACCACCTAGCAGCTCATCATTCAGACCTCCCATAAGAAGACATTTGGAAAAGATATGGAAAGCAAACCTTTGGCCAAAAGTAGCTACCTTCCTTTTGCAGGTTGCACACAACAAAACTCTTACATGGGATCATGTTTGTAAAAAAGGATTTCAAGGGCTTGGAGTATGTATGGTATTCCATAACAATGATGAATCCATAGAACATCTCCTCAACTCTTTTTCTTTGAGCAACACCCTCTGGGTCGATGTAGCCATTGCTTTCCAACAATCTGATTGAGTTGCGAACTCCCTCACAGCTACCATTGTACCATGGTGGGGATACTACTTCAAAAGTCTGCTTCTTAATAGGCTATGATAGATTTACCCTAGCTTCTTAGTTTGGGAAATATAGAAAGAGCACAATCGAATAATATTGAAGGATACATTGCAATATTAGAATATTATCTGGAACAAGATCAAACCAAATATGGAGGAGACTATCTCAAAAGAAAAATAAGATCCTGAAGAGCTCTAATGTCCACCCCAAGAGTAGGCCCTTCTCTTTGCTCGGATAGCCTCTTCTCTTCACCCTCTCTGTGCTCTAGGGTTCTCCCTCTCTTGACTTCCATACCCTTTTCTTGGTATCCCCCCTCCTAGGTTTGTCAAAATTAACTTTGATGGGGCCTCCAAAAACAATCCCTCACTTTCCAGTTATGGAGTAATCTTCAGAGATAGGTTCCGCATTATTATTCAAATTTATTATGGACATCTAGGGGTCAATTCCAACAATGCTGCAAAACTTTCAGCCCTCCTTAGAGGCCTTAAAATTTCCATCAGGATTCATTTCTCCCAAATTGTTGTGGAAGGTGACTCCAAGATCCTCATTCATATTATCAGTAAACTTCAACGGGGCTTCCCTCCCTCCAAAATCTCTACTAATTGGCGTTTAGAATCTTTGATCGACCTACTGGCCTCTATCCTTCGTGGCATATCTTGCCTTGTCCCCTCTCATGTCAAATGGGTTGCCAACAAAGTGGTAGATCTCCTTGCCAGTGCTAGCTACGATGAACCCTCGGTTACTGTGGATTCTACCTTGGCAGGGCTTCCACCTTCAACTCTCAAGTAGACTTGTCTTAGCTTAGCTCAAGACAATATTCCCTCCATGGATAGGTTCTTAAACTCTACTGAAGTAAACATGGTTGGAATGGATGACTTGATACCAAGCCCAAGATCATCATGAATACCATTTGACCTGCATGTCGCTCCATGCATCCCCTCATCTTTCCATCAGTCCTCTGCAAAGAAGATGACGACTATAACCTGGAGAGATCGCCAGACCAGAAGTAGTGATGGCAAGGAATATTGGGAAGCTTGGATCCATGGACAGTTCAACTTGCATGATGAGTATGATGCAATGCTTGTACTCATGCATATAAATGTTAATGAAATTGATCATGGTAACGAGTGACAATTGGCCAAGTATAAGTCTTTGCACGGACCACTGGATTTGGCTAAAATTCTTGATTATGCTAACATATATGTAAAGTCGAGGGAATGAGAGCAGGGTACTCCTTCACAATGATGACCTCTCAGCTTCAGAAGCGTGAAATTGCGGCTACCTGATTCCAAGCACTACTGGGCTTGGGTATGTTTGGAATGGTTGTGATTTCTCTGGTTGCTTGTTAGGTTCTTTGGTATCTTTCATTTACGCAGTCATGGCACATCGAGGTCACACGCCTCGCACCTCTTCCATTAGGTCCTCTCGAGATGCTAAGGTAACGACGAATTTTGCGGATTGTTATGATCATTTTGTGCCAGCGGAGGACAAGGCCGCAATGCCTACATTGGAGGTTGAAGTTCATCTGGTAAGGGAATTCAAGGGTGATGAAAAAGTGGAGTAGCAAATTGGAGGGTTCATTCCTTATCTTTCCTGCACCAAGAGTAGGAATTCAAAATTCTATCATACTCTGGATTTGTATTGGCACACGAAAACGATGGTAGCCCTGGGCATGGGCATGCTACCAAAAGATAAGGGCTTCCGCCAAATCAAAAGTAGGATGGAACTGCCGGAGACTCGAAATGCCTATCTGTAAGAGGTGGTGACATAGATGACACATATGAATGGGGGCATATTCCATCCTCCTATTAGAGGCCTGGTCGAGGGCGAATCTTCTGTTTTTGAATGCAAAACATGGATGGCACATATGAATGGGGGCATATTCCATCCTCCTACTAGAGGCCTGGTCGAGGGGGAATTTCTGTTTTTGAATGTAGAACAGGTCTCAATACCTCTTTTTCCCAGGTTCCCCATGTTTTAGTACAAGCACATTTTTTACTTACCATTTTTCTCTGTTATATCTAGCTTTCTATGGTTTTACAATAGACAAACGTCATGGCAGACTCTCAAATTTATTAGAATTTGATTCTAGACATATATTTCTACATTCATCCTGGTTTCCCCACTGGAGCAAGCATGTTTTTTGTTTTTTTTTGATCCGAAGAGATTCTCCCGGTGTCGATTCTTATTGTCTTGCAGTGAATTGGTTTAACTCTGTTGTAAATTCTATATATATTAATACAGATACATCTTACTTAAAAAGATAATCATCATCACTATTTTAAAGAAATCATATAAACTAAATAATATCAAAATCTAAATAAAACATCAAATGCAAAATTAAAAAGCTAATATGGATAACTATGCACACAACATATTAGTTGCACACTTGAATTCGTATAATTTTCCAGTGAATTTGTATATGAAGAAAACAGATTCGAATTATTTGTTTTTGGTTAAGCCGAAAGGTATATACCTATTGACAATGGGCAGATTTAATAGGGGTTTAGTGCTTAATAAGTTTTCTATGGACAGGATTAAATATGGCTGGAATATTCTTAGTAGTCACACAAAATAAGTGATTAACAAAAATTAAAATATTAACACCAGATAAATGAAGCCCAACAATTTATTTGTTAATAGATAATAAAATATAATATATATTTTTAAGAAGTCGTTTCATCTTCTTAACCTTTCGGCAGTCGTAATTGGAGAAAACTCTTCGAGGAAGTGCTACAATACACACCAAAAGTTTTAGATTTTTTTTTTATATTTTTAATCTAAAAAAAAGTAATATGATGATGATGATTAATGTCCACTACCACAAAATTGTTCTATCAAACCTTAAGAGAGTAAGGGATTGATTGCAATTCTTTATAATTTTGTTTTTGTGCTCAAAAAACATTGATATAAGACTTAGAAGATCACCATAGTTTTCTTGACTTAAAAGGTTAGGAAGGTTGGTGTTGTGAAAAATATTTTGAAATTGGGATTTGATTTGGGTATAGGCTGGACAATATCATAGAAAGTGATTTTCATATTCAACCCTCTTAGTGTCACAAAGGTGACACACTCTTTCATCCCACAACGTTTAAGGAATTTACCAACTCCTAGTCTCACTATGGAGCTCATGAGAATTTGTTATTATCTTAGCAATGTTCATTTTCTTCTTTATGCTTGTCAAAATAGAGAGATAATTTTGATATTCTAGATTATGGTTGATTACTTCCTTATTCTAGATTATGGTTGATTACTTCCTTATAATACCTTCATTTTCCTTTTTCCGCTATTTCTTTATCACACCACATTTTCTCCTTGAATTTTGATTTAATAATATTTTTAATAGTATCCTTATTCTGCAAAATGGTCTATTCCATGATTCCCCAATGGCTTAGCTAAGGCCAGGCATCTTTATGCAACCCCCGCTTGAGTAGAAGGTGGTTATGGCTTGAGTTTGAAGCAATATTTGGAAGCCTCTTGACTCTCATGTTATTTAAGTTGTTCTTATACATTACGCATCTTTTCATAGTTGTGTTCTCAATGGTGGAAAGCCTAGCCTCTAAAAGGAGGATGGGATAGAGAATATTTCGTGTAATTTTGAGATTATAATTTATAAAATCCTTTTGGATTTTCTATATTTTTCTCCAAGATTCTTGAGAGATACTGCATCCCCAAACTTTCCAACCATCTAGAATAATAGGTGTAACCAGAGTCTCAAAGAGGAGTCTCTTTTTATCCCATATCTAAAGATCGACTCATTTACAATGGTTTTCAAGACCATAATAAGCTTCTCATCCTCCAATAACCATATTCTCAATGTTATAATTCCAGTTGAGTTTGTGGTGAATATTGATCCAAAGATATTTGTATGAAGTCAATTCCTCCAAGTTGTTGTTGTCATATGCGAAGGTATCATAAGTGGTAGATTGTTGGATTTAATGATCATGACTTTAGTCTTGATATTATTAACAGTCATACCCATATTGGAGGAAAAATCCTTAAGGATTCCTATTTGTTTTCCAAGATCGTGGGGACTCCTCGCCATAGGAACAATATCATAGGAATAAAGAAGAATATTGATGATTATACTAGTGAGAGTAAGGCCAAAACAACCTGCTTGTTCCAAACAATATCCTATCTTGTCAATATAAATGCCAAAAATGGTAGGGGACAAGGGACAACCTTCCTTGAATCCAATATTACAGTGAATTTCTTTTCAACAACCTTTAGTGTTCTTAAACTTCGCAATAATTTTCTCATACAACCTTATTGCAACAACCCTCAACTTAAAAGTAACTTTTATCTCTTCCAACCTATCCCAAAGGTTTTTCCTGGAAACTATGTCAAAAGATTTTGTAAATCCAACAAAACAACATAAAATATTGTTTTTAGTATTGTGGAACTCCTCTCTCATGATCCTAAAGGTAACATTATGGTCAATGGTTGAATGCTATATACTAAAATTGTCTTGGTCTTTAGCTCTTTTACCATGACAATATAGCCAAAGGATAATCTTCTTTTACAGAATAATTTCATATAGCTTGGTTCAAATCAGGCTAATAATAATGGTCCTATAATTAGAGGGAATGTTTCTATCCCCATTTTTAAAAATAAGAACAATGATACTTTGCATCCAATATTTAGGGAAACCCTGCTTAACTATTAAATTGAAGAGCTTGTGTATGTGGGGGATGAGGATAGGCCCTCCAAGTTTCAAAATTCTAGCTTGGTATCCTTCAATGTCTATATCTTTCCCATTTGCAAGTCACTTAACCCTGAACTCTATGTCATCCAAAGAAAAAACTTCCTCCTCGGTGGGGATAATAGGAATGGTGTCCATGACATTAGGGAACTTGTCAGGACTTTTAATGTAAGAATTAGAATCCCTTAAGAGAATCATATTATTTTCAATATTATTGCAAATTAGAATTTTCCTCCAGACCATCTTAGGATCAAGCTTAGAAATCTATAAAAGCTTCTCTTTCCTTTTATTGATACAGTACCTTTTTTTTCAATTAGCGATTTGTATGTATTGATCTCATCGATTTTTAAGGACTCATTAGAAACATCCCTAATGGTTTTCCTAGCAATTTTACATTTGTTATCATACCAACGGTTGGTTGTTTTATTATTCTTTTTACATGACACCTTGAAAGATAAATTGTTAATAAAAGTGGAAAGGGTAGATGTAAAATTATGATAAGCGTCGTAAATGTTGTCCTTATAATTTAGGATATTTAATTCCCTATTTAAATCCTTTAAGAAAAAATCGACTTTACTTTTTTCAAAGAGTAGTTTCCTTTGATTATTAGAATATTCTACAATGGTGTTCTTGTGGATGTCAACTTTTAGAGTTATGGTTAAAGGTTTATGATATGAGTGAGGTTCATGATCATTTAAAAGTTCAAAAGTTACTATTTGGTTGGAAATGGGGATATAATATATCACATAGTCCCCGCCACTACTATCTCCTTTAAGAAAAGATCAACTTTACTTTTGTGAAAGAGAAGTTGCCTTTGATTATTACAATATTCTACAATAATGTTCTTATGGATGTCAAATTTTAGAGTTAGGGTTAAAGGTTTATGATCAAAGTCAGATTCATGATCATTTAAAATGTCAAAAGTTACTATTTGGGTGGAAATGGGGATAAAATATATAGCATAGTCCCTCAAACTACTTCCCAACCCATGAATACAGGTCATGCAATTGGACTTAGGCCACTTCATTACTCCATTGCAAACTATTACGTCTTGAGATCTACAGAGCTTTACTAGCTCAGTGCTAAACAAATTCTCTGGTAGGTCTTCAGATCTTCATTTGTAGCTATTAGCTAAAATTAGGTCATTATCTAGCCATAAAGGATTATGGTTGGAATCATTGCTTAAAAGAATAGCTTGGTTAGTTGCAGTCCTAGAATTAAAGTCTCCTAGCAAGAGGATATTACCCTCATTTCTCAAACTATAAATATCTTGTTCTAAATTATTATAGGGACAATCTCTATCTACATTGTTTTTTTAATAAAAAGTAGAATTAATAGGTGCAAAATAGAAAATTTCAATATACATCTTTTTAGCCTTGATCTTTAAGATTTCTATTCAAATGAATTGATTAGAGGGTTTATCTTGTGAAGTTGAGTGTGAGGAGATTTTTTTTTTTTGATATAATAGGCTATGCTTCCTATCCCTCTACATTAGGTCTTTTTGTTCCACATAGACCACAAAGACAAAACCTTCAATATTAGGGACCTTAGACTCTTTATGCTCCCGAGTTTTAACTAGACAAATAATATCAATGTCATTGGGGTTCCAACTTAACGTAGGACCTTTGCACCATGAGAAGCCCATCCAATTCCAAAAAAAAATCCTGAGTGACGCAAATTCCTATTTATTATTATCCTTCGAGTCTCTATTCCTAACAATAGCTTTTAGATTTATGATTATTGCTCATTTTCCTTCTTTCCTGGCTTCTTTTACCTTTTGCACTTGCTTCTTTAATTCATCTTGGTCTAGGAATGAGGTCATTGTTTATAAATATTCCGGACCCTTTTAAACTCAAGATTTTTAGAGTATGCTATATTTATTGTCATTACAACTTACTTTATGGTGTAGTCTATGTGTTCTAGTTTTTGTCATTTTTATAGTTTTGTTGGACTAGAAATTATATAATCCTAGTTCCCCAATAGTTTTTTAGCAGGTTGAATTCATCTCTCCATTCAAAAATGCAATTTAAAAAATAGAAAATTGTAATTTAGTGCAGATTTATGTGACAGAATCTGAAGAAAAGGAAATAGGAACGGATCGGATCAGGTATTTTACTCTTAGCCCGTTAGGTGCATTCTATAATTTTTTGTGTAAGAAAATCACAACATAGAGTCCAGGATACTTCAAAATTTTCACTGCCAACATTTGCTAACCTACCAAGACAAGGTTATAACAAAGCTGATTTCCGACAAAAGTAAACGCTCTTGTAGTATATAACAGACAGTGGCGACAGGATGCGAAAACTTAGAATTCAGAAAGCCTGACAACTCTGAAGAGACGCACTAAAGCAGGAGCTATGGGGTTGATGGAAACATCATTGGCCGCCTGTTAGATAGAAAAAAAGCAGTGGAAACATCATTGGCCGACTGTTAGATAGAAAAAAAGCAGTGGAAACATCATTGGCCGCCTGTTAGATAGAAAAAAAAGCAGTTCGAGTAGCGTTGATGCTCGGGTCTTTAGGCCACACGACAAATCCAAAAGGTAGGACAGTGATCTCCACTACGTAGTGTATATATATTGTTCAGAAGCAGCTTTTGCATAAATCCAGTGCCTTTTAAAACTCTGCTGATGTCGTTACAAGACACATAAGACAGCAAGATCGTTATTAAGAGTACTTTAGAAGTTTAATATACTCGTTTGGTTTGTCCCTGGGAGGCCCGAGACAGCAGTATCATTATTAAAGCAATATCATTATTATGGTTAATTTAAAAGTTAAATATAACACATGTTTGGCTTTCCTTCTGTCGTTTAAGACACTTGCGCAAACACGATCATTATCAAGGTTACTAGACTATTTGTTCCGTTTGTTTTCCTCAGGCTATTTTATTTATAAAAATGGCTGCCAACCAAGATTTGTATAAATACAAATGCTCGCCAACCACTATTTATTTAAACCTCCGGATTCTATGGATCAGAGAGTACAAAATCTGATTTACCAGGAAACTTTATTTAAAAAAACATACAGAATAAAGAAAAATTTAGGAAACATGAAATTCTACTGAATCCATTTCATTATATAAAATTCATACACACAAAACATGATTTTCGGTGAATCGATTTATTATATAAAATTCACAACACCCAATTTCGTATGTAAATACATCATATCTTTGTCGCTCATATTAACTAATTAAAATCTTAATAATTCATACTAATTAATAATATCTTAGTGAACGTTTTGAGGTGGTGTAGGATAGTCCGTGACAGAGTGTGTTGAAATTCAACCATGTTAAGGGTTGGTGTGGTTTATGAGTGTGCTGCTAAGACACTCTGTGATATTAAGTAAAATCCAGCAATGTTAAAGGTTCGTGTGGCTCATGAGTGTGCTGCTAAGACACTTTGTGATATTAAGTAAAATCCAGCAATATTAAAGGTTGGTGTGACTCAAGCCTTATTGTATTCCTAATAATTTTAACCAGCAAACTAGCAAACAAAAAAATAATACCCCACTAAACAATATATTTTGTTAAAATTTTTAGTGACACCAAAAAAAATTAAATAAAATTAACAAATTTACTTGACATTAACATTAAAAATTATTTTATCAAACATGACATTTCAAAATTTTCTTGACAAACATTAAGTTATTATTCTTTGCTTACCTTGAACAACGATACTTAATAATGAATTTGAGTTAATTTAATTATTTTCAAACATTAATGAATTTAATTTTCCAATTCTTTAAAGTTGAATTTAGGATAGTTATAATGAATGCATGGCTTACTACAACCACCTCTCCATACCATATCCTTTCCTTTTTACATTGATTCCATTTTACTTTGATATTCTTCTTATTCGATAATCCTTCCTCAAGTCCACAGATGAGACTCCTTCCAAGCTTCCTTTGTTATTCTCCTAAACTTTGATACAGATTGCTCGAGTCACTAGCCGAATAAGCAAAATCTAATTACATGGGACAAAAGCTCAAACTAGTACATGAAGCATAAAGATTATGAGAAAGCTAAGGAACTTGTCTTTTTTTTTTCATCCATGTTTACCCCTACAACGTGTTTTTCTTCCAATTTGGATTTCGAGGAACATTAAGGATTAAGTAGTTACTTGAGCATTAGAATCATTGGTTATTAGTAGGTATCTATTGTAGGTATACATGCTCTTTTTTCTAAACCTTTCATTTACTCTATTTGTAGGTATGCATATTCTTTTTTCTAAACCATTTCCTATAGCTATCTACCTGTATAATTGTGTGAACATTAACCTACAACACTTTTGAATCAATAAACCATTTCGTATAGCTATCTACCTATATACCTTGCTCATCGGTGGCTTTGATTGTGCAAATAATTTATTAAATTGTTCCTCTTTAAGTTAAAATTGTGTGACATCAACCTACAACACTTTTCAATCAATTAACCATAGTCCATACTTGGAACTAATTTCATAATAAATTGTATTCTATTGGTTGTCTTTACATGTAGTCCAATCATCCTTGTTTGTAATTGATATATTGAGTTAAATTTATAATATAGACTTAGCGTGTAGAGTAACTTCTATCCAACATTATCAACCTACATCCATTTCCATAAATGAATTCTTGTTGGAAAATTCCAATCATTCGAGGAGAAATCAATTGGACACTTTATCGTTAAGCTACAAGTAAGCTAATCCCCTCAATTCACCTACTGCCTTTTTTTTTTTTACTCCTTGCTCTAATAAATGCTATATGGATTTAATTATGGGAATGGAGGGACCTAATTTCATTTTAACTTTCCAGACTACTAGGTCAATTCAAACCACAATTTGCAACATTTCTTCAATTTTGAGCTAATTGCACGGGCATAGATATATTGATATTTGAAAAAAAAATCAACTTTAACATTGAAACATGTTGTATATTCAATGTTCCATGGGTAGTGAGCCATGCATTTTGTTGATGGAAGGAATGCTAACTTATATTTCCAATTGGGAAGAATTTTAATTGAGGTATTACTTGTGTTAATAAAGTGAATGGAAGGGAGTAATTGCATAAGTGTTCTGCAGTGACATTTGAATAGTAAGCGAAGAATTCAACTATTCTCATTCGAGCATAGAAAATAGTTTGATTTTCTTACTGCTGATGAAAATTAATGAAGAAGATAAAATTGCGCATTGCACTCAATTTAAAGTTCAAATTGACAATGAATTCAAATTTCAAAGACATTGAATTCAAATTTTTCATAGAGATCCATGTTGGTTAAGTGGACAAGCCATAAACTTACGATTTATGGATCACTAAAATTTCCTCTCTTCTTTTCCATTTATTTAGGTAACTTATTGTAGTCACGAGAGGGATATATTGTTTTCCTGAGAAAGCTATTGCACTCCACCACTTGACCTGAAAAACATGACAAAGTTCTTAGTATACAAGTAGAATGAACTATCTACTTCTACTACGAGTCCATAATAGGACCCATAAGGGAAAGGTATTTAGAAGGACATTACATATGAACATAATAAGAGGTAAATGAAGTAGGAGTTTCCACACACTAATAATATTCCATCATTTACTAATAAGGGTCACTACCAAATATGAATACTTTTTCAGCATTGCACCCTTGTTAGTCCCGGAGTTATGATTCCCTATGTACACTCTAGATTTGGAATAGTAGAAATATGACAACTATTGCATTTAAAAAAGAATAACTTAATTGTTTTCTTAACCTATGCATGAGATAGTTATTTGGATTCCATCACAATTATGTGACTTCAACGTGCATGCTTTTTTCTAAAAAAAAATAAAAAATAAAAAATCATATGTGTTTCTACAACTCAATCTCCTTGATCTACACTATTTTCCCATCATGAGAAATACATGATGATTTCGATTATAACAAGATTTATTTAAGTGAGGAATTCATTAATTTCAACATATTTGTTTTATTGGTTGAGGCAATTCCCTACATTGTCCTTCTTTCCACCATAGTATTTCCTACTGTGTATTCAATGCCATTCTTAACCCAATTGTGGTTTGAGGTCATCACGGGATGAACCACAAAGTCAACAATTGACTTTGTGGTTGGACCTGGTAATGACTTCAACCCTCAATTGGGTCACAATCAAGTATAGATGACTTTAGGGGCTAAATTTGGCAAATGGGCTAATTTTCCATGGTTTTTCTCAAAAAAGGAATCTCCAATTTCTATTTTTTCTAAAAACAATTTTCCGAAATACCATAGATAAAATTGTTTTACCTTGAAAATCATCAAAAAATTATAGAAACTATATAAAATCGTTAGAAATTTGAATATTTTCACAAACATATTGCCAAACATTTTACATTTTTCATATTAAGGACTAGTAACATTAGCCCAAGTTTCTACATTTTAAAATAATTTTCCATCCTTAAAATTATCCTTGCAATCAAGGAGTATTTAGAGCTTGTCATCTCAATGTTGGTACTTAATGTAGTCGATTTATTGGGCCTTATCATAAGGAACATCTATTGGCTTCATCATCTTGGGGGTCTAAAATAGTTTCTCAAAACCAATACCTACAATGAGATTGAATAGAATGAGAGAATCTAATGATGTTCTTCCAAGAAATCTCCAAGAATGACACATGAGAGCCATGGTATTTGTATGGAACTTATTAATGGAATTTTCTCCAAAGAAAGGTTTAAATATATATTAGGGTGATCAGATCAAAATAATTATTTGTATGGTCATTGGTAGAAAATTCATTCTTATATGCTAGGATATTAATTGCTATTGTGTCATAAAATGCATCACAATTATGCAACCTCAACTTAAATGATGTTGTCTACAAAAATCATATATTTTTCTGCAAATGACCGTACTGCCTCTACTTTATCCATTCCTCCTAGGTAATAAATATATAGATTATCTTGTAAGTAAACTTGGATGACTTGAAGGAAACAATTTATTGATTGAAACATATTTGTTTCCATGGTTGATACCTCACCTTATATTATCATTCCTTCTTCCATAGAATTTCATCTTGAGTATTTAGAGATTCTCATCCTAAAGTCTGTCTTTAATGTAACATATATATCGGGCTTAGTAGAAGAACCATTTTCTAGCTAATTTAACTTATGGGTCTTAGATATTATCTCAAAACTAAGAGTTATAATGAGATCAACAAAAATGAAAGTATATGGTGATGTAGCTGCAAGAAAACTCCAAACAAGACACACTACATCCAAGCTATTTTCATGGCAATTATGACTGACATTTTTTTCAAAGAAAGATTTAATTCTATGTCAAAGTTGTCAAACCAAAAGAATTTTATATATAGTTATTAAAACAATTTTGTTCTTTTATTTAATAATATTAATTACTTATTCACCATAAATTCATACTATTTTATCTTTTTGAAATCAATGTTAATAAATCTAAAATGCTAAAATACCAAAAACTCCAATCACCCAATAACGATGTTGATGCTCAAAAGAAATATATGTCATTCATCACTTCATCTTTCACTCAATCACGATGTTGATGCTCAAGAGAAATATATGTCATTCATCACTTCATCTTTAATGGAAGATGATTTTATACATATACCTACCCTAGTCTACTCTTTGGCATAAGAGTAATGTGCTTGACATATTTTAGCCCTATATAGTTAGCAGCTAGAGAGTCGTTGCAACATTTCGTACATGATGTAGTAAAGTTGCATTTGATATTTACGCTCAAGATGGTGTATATAATGAACACACGTGGATTATATATATGTACTTCAATGAAGACAATATAGATTTTTTTTTATCATCGTTTTAATATATTTATAATCTTTACAGGATCTATGCACTTCTTTAAAGACATTGTAATTTTGATTTTGTTATTTTAATAAATTTATTTAAAAGATAGTATTTTCGATGGTTAAACAAATTATCTTAAGAAAACATATCCAAAAAAATCTATGGTTTATTATTATTAACCATATTTTTCATAAAAATAAAAATTATATTCTTACTTATCACTATTTCTTTTCCTTATTTTTTTCCTTAAAATATTTTTCATAAAGATAAAAATTATATGGTTACTTATCACTATTTTATTTCTTTTCCGTTTTCTTTTAGTAATTTACAAGTATGTTAACTTCTATTTTAGTTGTAACATATCATACTTTATTTTGGTCTACTGAGTATAACATAGAAAGTATAAGGGATACAATAGAAAGTTGATTTTTGTTATACCTTTATAGTTGTTGTTGATGTATGGAAAGAAATGTCAAGTTAGCACTTTAAGCACTTTAGTATATGGTGTTGAACATACTTACACAATCCCTCAAGCTTAGGAACACCCCCGAACCCACCTTTGTAGACTACATCTTACCCATTTGAAGGTCGTAAATATCTTACCCAACTTCAATTTTGTAGCAATTGATTAGTCTCTATGGGGCATATCACTTGTTCGAATAGAAACATATAACCTATTCGAATAGAATCATATAACTTAAAAAATAAGGGATTATATTATGATTCATATACATATGAAATGTATTCCACGCATTCACGTTTATAAAGGGATATATTATGAACACCATGCTTTTAACATTCTGAATGAATGTTTCTTAAGAATATTTGTTACAATTATTGTTCACTCTATCAATAGTGAATAGAGACATTTAACATGACATATAAATTTATATTTTTTATTGTTTATATTACCTCCACTTTAAGACATGAATTTTATTTTATTTTAATCATTACATTTGTATTATCATTTTTAGTCCCTACATGTTTTGAGAAGGAACTCTTAGAAATCAATTTACATTTATTTATGAGTTTTTATGATTAATAAACTTTAATTAATTCATTGTGCTAAATTATTTGCATTTCCTCAAAGTTCAAATTAGGATAGAGTTTGATTTTTGCATGTCACTATTTGAGATAATATTGTAAAACTTTGTCTCAAATACTTTGATTCTCCTTCCTATACTTATACTACTTTTAATGTGTCTTGAAAAGGGACTATTAGAAATCAATTTGTATATATTTATGAGTTTTTAATGATTAATAATTTTTAATTAATTCATTGGGATTAATTATTTGCATTTCCTCAAAGTTCAAATTAGGGTAGAATTTGATTTTCGCCTGTCACTATTTGAAATAATATTGTTAAACGTTTTCTCAAATATTGTGATTCTCCTTGCTATGCTTCATAGTACTCTTAATTGGGATTCACATATTTAAAAAAACCTTATGTTTTTGGTCATATTCTTATTAAATATTGAATTTTACTAATAGCCACATTAATGTGTTCACAACCACACTGATATGTTAGTTGAACCATGGTTGTGGTAATGGTAATGGTATTTAGCTAAGGCGATGATGGTGATAGTTAGCCAAGAATATGAAAAATGATCTAGAAATAATAATTGAAATTGATGTTTCTTCAATGGAGATAATTGATAACTAAAACATCACATCACTTACCTTTGTGTTTATTTTTTAAACCCCCTGGATCAAAATTAGTTATTTTTTTCTCATTTTCATAGTTTGATGTTCATTCTCTTCACACTATTTGTGAGAAGAATAGATATAGAACTTGGAATAAGGAAATCCAATGATTAATAACTCAAAAAATGTGATAAGCTTGTGCTTGTTGGTGTTATTGTGGGAGAATAGAAAAAAAGTATCTAAGCTCAAATGCAATAGCCACACCCTACTATGGACTATGATCATAAATTTTGTTGACTATGCAATAGTCATTATTTCTCTCCTCTATAAAGAATAAAAAATGTATCCCTCTACCTTTTCCTTTAACAAGTATGTCATTATTCGTAACCTATGTTGTCCACATTATTTTCGAAATGAAATTAAAGCAGGGATATTATATTGAAATACAACAATACATGATTTCTATTAATGAAAGAAATGTACAGAAACTATATAAACACAGAGTGCAAGACTCGCTAGAATGGTGACAATTTTATATTTGAGAAGAGATGTGACAACTACATTCATTCACAAGAAGATTATTAGAATGAGGCTCTAAAGTGATTTTTATGATAAACATGAATGCCAAAATCTTAGACATCCAAAAACCTAACCCTAGGTGATGAAGCGTCAAAAGTCATGTGGGCCCTGTGTGGGTAAGTTAGTACATTAACTTCTTGGGGTCATATCTTTTTCATATGATCTTCGTTTTAATCTTGTGATAGCCCGTTGTGAAGGTATTTTCGAGAAATACTCATTATGCCATCAAAATTCGACACTAGCTACAATTTGACTATGGAAAGCTAAGAAAACACTATTTAGAGCCCCAAAATGACCCTGAACGTATATAAAGATGTACTAACATGAAAACTTCTAAAATAATATAGTTGGAGTAGGTGGGAGGCCACCAATATGGACTTGGATGTTGTTTAGGGATTTAGGACATCCCTGTAATTGTACAACCCACAAGTACAAAGAAATGTCCCCATTATAGAGAAATGTGTTGAACTAAAAACTGTCAAGATGAGCCAATTGGAATTTGGAACATGTGGTGGTCACCAATATCCACCTAGATCAATAATCCCCCCTTAAGAAGAAATGGTATCCACTGCGTTGAGTTCCTGGGAAAGAGGGGAAAGCATTTTATGCATCTGAATCTTTGTGAGTTGCATGCCTTATTGGAGAAGTTACGTTGCTTGGTCTGTGGAAGGCTGCAATGAACCTATTGCTGGCAGGGTTGAATATGTTCCACCAACCTATTTTCTCTAGGCTTGATGGGGTATTTTATAGGAACCATTATAGGTGAAGAAACAACATATGTTTTCTCTTCTGAAATCTGCTTCTGCTAGATAGATTGTGTTGAGGTTGCAGTGGTTGTAGTGGCCTTTTGTGCATCCTTTGAACAAACTTTGAAGAGGATGAATTTTGCAGTATGAGAGATTACCTTGCGACACTGTTTTGGTGGAACAATAGTTGGAGCTATCTCAGGTATCCTATAAAGACGATCCCCCATAGTAATAATGACACTACGGGGTCGAGACTCATAAATAGAATGAAGTTTCCACATATATGGTTGACCTAAAACAACATCAAAAACATCAAGGGGGGAAACATCACACACTACCTCATCCTTGAAGGGTTGGGTGCCATAGGATAGGAGAAACTGTTGGATGACACAGATATCTCGTCCCTGGTGAGGCCACCCTGTGTTGTATGGATATGGGTGTGGTGTTGTTTAAAACCCCAGCTATTTGATGACCTCGGAAGAGATGATGTTATTTTGGCTACCGCTATCAACAATGAAATGAAATGGGTTCCCCTTCACCCACATCTATGAATGGAAGAGGTTCTCCCTCTCTTTAGGATCTACTGGTTCTACTGGTTGAATTGGTCCGGTCGCGACAATAGAAGTAGGGTTTGCATCAATGATCTGTCTATTTTAAATATTTTCTTGATTAGATTTTGAATTAGGGTTTGGTTCCTTGTCTTTAACCTTGACCACAAATGAATATTTTGAGGGACATTAATTGGTGTTGTTCTAGGGGATTTTGTGGAAGTCGCACCACTTCCCAATGTCATTTTTTGTGTTTCCTTTACCCTTATTTTCATGTGTCTTGGACTGGTTGTCAGAAAGCAGTTGGTTAGGGTAATATTTACCATGATTTGGTTTTTGAGGATTTGCAGACTCAGATTCCCATTTGTTTTTGTGCCTAAATTTCTACTCGATTTTGACAACATATCGATAGGAAGCTCCCAATGATGAGATCTTTAGGGAATCCATTTTTGTTTTGATGTACCTATGCAGAGCCCCACGGTATTTCAGAACTAGATGTCACTCTGAGCCTTTGATGCCCATCTTGGTTCGCAAGGTATGGAAAGTATTTGTGAATTTCGACACTTTTTGGATATTCTCTTGCCATAGTGTGGTCCATCTCATGTACTGGTGTTCATATTGTTGGAATTATTGATTATGTGTTGTCATTGATGGAAACATGGTTCCAACATGTACAATAATCAGAAGAAGAGGAATATCACCTTGCGGAAGAAGCAATTCATGATCATTATTGATCACAATAGGATGAAAAGTGATCCTATGACTCTAAAGCTTAGGAGAGGTAGCATGTAGAGAATCCATGTATATAAGAAGTAATGAAGCACAAGGGATTAATATCTCAGTAGAGTTAATGATTGAAGATTAGTGCATAAAAGAATGCACAAATTGTTATTAAAAGATCAGGAGAAATAAGGATGAACAAATCAAAAGAAATAAAGTTAATCAAAGCTCAGAAGAGATGACACAGAGGATTCATTCATTTTTATTTCGGGACAATCTAGGATCATTAGATCGAGGTGAAGTTAGAGGTTGGGAAGGATTAAATATCAACTGTTATATCTGAAGCGGGATCTTTGGATGGTTTCCCAGTTGTTAGATCTAGATTTGATCTAGAGTTAAGTATTATCCATTGATCTGGAATATAAAAGGGGAACCGTTAGATCAACAACAGTCAACTTCGACGCTGACTAATCCAAAGAAAAGAATCCCACAACATGTAAGATTACTCGAAGGTCGAAGTCTCGAAGTGGACATGAGTCATTCGATCCAAGGAACACTTCGGATAATATACCGACCATTGGATCGAGTAAAGTGGAAGGATAAGATAAGAAAATACTAGGGTTGAAGTCCTGGTGTCACGAGCACCCACCAACCGTTGGATCTAGAAAACCCCTCGACCGTTGATCTACTCAGAGCACACCAAGGTAGAAGTGGTCAAATTCGGCAATGACCACTTCAACAAAAATGGGTTGAGAACATGTAAATTTACCCCAAGGTCGAAGTTCTGAAGTCCCAAAGTGAATGAGGACAGTTGGATTTGGACAATACATGATGGTCGTTGGATAAGAATAGTGGTCAAGTTTGACGCTAACCACTTCGATGAAAAAGGATTGAGAACATGTAAATTCACCTGAAGCACCAAAGGATGAAGTCATTCTCAGTCGTCGATCTAAGATATATTTCGGGAGTTGAGAAAATCGTCGGATCCAGGAGAAGAACATGTGGCACATGAGGAAATCTACGTCAACAAGGACACATGACACAATCAAATAATGACAAGTGTCAAGATGAAGTTGGCATTCGACGTATGCATAATTTACAAATCTAAGTGAGACGTGGAAGCAAATCAGTCAGTGCCACATCAACAGTGACATCAATTTGGGAGTTTGTACTTTGATATTTTCACCACCAACAAATGCCTGAAGTCTCGAAGTACTGAAATGAATGAGAATTGTTCATATTGCAAGTAAAATCCAACCATCTGATCTACTTCAGTGAAATGAACTCCAGACTATTAAAGGGCTGTGAAGGAGAAATCACCTGAAGCACCGAAGGTCGAAGTCAACGTTGATAGTTGATATAAGATAACTTAAGGAGCATTATCAGTCATCGATATGAGACACAGATCATCGAATAATCCTGTCCATCCATCTCAACCTTTGATTAAATCATAGTCGTTGATCAAAGTATAGTGGAAAGATAGAGTAAGCATAAATCACAAAGTAACGCTTGTCGCTTATCTACTTCGAGAGCCTTCTCAACTGATAATCAAGCATAGTGGAAGGATAGCATAAGAGGAATTTTTAATTGACAACAAGCGATCACCACCACTTTATGACATATTCATTAGGTAATCAATATGGAGGAATTGCTAATCTAGACTCTAGGAGACATGAATAGCTTAAGTTCCAAAGTAAATGAGAACCATTCATATCAACTCTTGATTAAGTCATAATCATCGATTGTCATTGAAGAATCTAGATAAGTAAGGATCATCCATTCATGGAATATTAAGTATGGAACATCTAATATACTAGTGAAATCCATATACACACTTCGACAAAATCTTCTTTAGAAGATTTGAAAGGTTGCAAAGGCCTGAAGCCTCGAAGGATGAAGTATCAAAGAACACAGTCCTAACACTGGACATATGGGGGATAAAAAGAAAAGGAGGAAAGAAGAAGCAATGGTTAAATTAATAAGCCCTTGGTTCTGTGCTTATGATCATATGAAAATGGTTTGAAGGAAGCATGTCATACATACTTCATTTCTACAAACAACTTAAGGTATGTAGAATAATTCGATAGAGATTTAACACCAAAACAATACAAAGAATTGGTTAAAAGATCGAATATGATCTTTTGGTGAACTGAGGATGTATCAAAAGTAGGAGAACGATATAATGAGTCCATCTGTGTTCGTGATCAACTCATGAAGACAAAAGAACCGACACACAGTCATGATTAAGAGAGTCAAACCATGAGCATTATAAATAAAGGATAAAATGAAAAATGATATTATTTAAAGTTTAATATTATCATTTAAATTAAAATGTGCAATGGTTCAATATCAAAAGATGCAATGATTCAAATTCACACCAGTTGGAAGACTATATAAACAAGAATGAATCGTGAGAATAGAGTAGTTGAATTTGTTGAAGTATATATATTTATATATAATGGATTGAATGAAATTTCATTCTACCAGGTTGGTGCATGTTTACAATATGGGTCTTGTATGAGGATTGGATTCCTCACATCTCAGTTGGATATGAGATCAACAAGCTCAAAATTGTTATGAGGGTTGGATTCCTCATTTCTCATTTGGATCTAAGAACTACAAGCTGGGTCTTGCAACAGAGAGATGGGTCTGTCATAGTTGCTTGAAGTTGAAGATATTCAAAGGTTGATCTTATGTATTCATTCAAGTTAAATAAATAAATAAAATATTTATTATTTTATATATTGGTTGAGAAAATGAAATAAATTTATGTTGTTCAGTTAATTTATCAAAAGTGGAAAATTGTCCAAAGTTTTGTGACACTGATTCACCNCCCCCCCCCCCCCTCTCAGTGTCAAGTGTCCATTTCAACCCATAGCTATTAACAAGGTAGTATTGTTCCTTGACCGCATCCACAAAAAAATACCATGTGGGATTGTGCCCATATATTCCATATTCCTCTTTGGAAAGCTTCTCCTAGTAACTTTCCCACAAATGTTTGACATGGGGGAAAGCCTTGAGGAGTGCGAGGGGGATCTTTTACCTATTGGAAAAATTGTGAATAGAGAAATCGCCTTCTAGCACATTCAACCATTTTTCTAAGGAATCTGCATCTATCTGACCTTCAAATATGGGAATATCAAAATAAACTTGTACCTTGAAGGGAGAGGTTCCTCCAAAGTTGTCACTTGATGAGTCTACGCATATTTCTATCAATAGGCATTGAAGGATGTGGGAAAAATTCTCAATCATTTCTTCCCTATGTCGTGTGAGAGATTGCTCAAGAAATATGTTAATAGAATATTCTTCTCTGCCATTTCTCGTTTCTGCCACCATTGAGTTTTTCTTGGGCATGCGAGATTGATTTTATTGAAGAGAGACAAGCTCGAGACCAAGATTTATATACTCAAGCCTCATCGGGGACATGCACTGAAAAATGATCGAGAGGAGCCTACTCTAATACTATGGATCCATATTCTTTTTGGAACAAAATGAAAGAAGCGATATTACAATGAAATGCACATAAATTTTTCCAGAAATAGGGTAATACATCAATAAAATATTTGTATTAATGAAATAAATGTACAAACACTGTAAAAATACATAGTGCAAGACTCGCTAGAATGGTGGCAGTTTAATCTCTAAGAAGAGATGTGACAACTACGATCATTCAGAAGAGGATGATTAAAATGAGGCTCTGAAGGCCATTTTATGATAAACATGAATTCCAAAACCCTACACATTTGAAAACCTAACACTAGGAGATGATGCGCCAAAAGGCATGTGGACCTCGTGGGGGTAAGTTAGTACATCAATTTCTCGGGGTCGTGAATTTTGCATACGATCTTCGTTTTAGATGTGTGATAGCCCGTTGGAAAGGTATTTTTGATAAGTACCCATTGTGACATAAAAATATTACTATTTCTACCTTTTGACTATGTCAATCCAATAAAACATTTTTTAGAGCCCCAAAACGACCCTCAAAGTACAAAAAGATGTACCGACATGAAAAATTCCAAAATAATCCTGTTGGAATAGGTGGGAAGCAACCAATATCCACCTAGATGTTCTGTAGGGATTCAGGATATCCCCATACATGAATAACCCACAATTACAAAGAAATGTCCCCATTACAGAGAAACGTGTTGAACTAAAAACTTTCAAGATGAGCCAGTTGGAATTTGGAACATGTGGGTGGACACCAATATCCATCTAGATCACTATGCAAAAACATTCCTTATTTTCTTCTTCATACCAACAAAAATGAGTATATATCCTATTATTCAATTGACTTCTCTTTCTAAGCATTCATTTTGACCATATGTATCCCTTGTTGATAGAGGTGCTCATCTACAGGAGCTTTTAAACCCAAGTTCTTTTTTGATGATGGAAGAATAGTGGAAACAATCATGTCTTAGTTCTAGACTAAAATATGTTTATAATATTTTAATGTGATGAAAAAAACAAGAAATGATATTTATCAACAATAACCATAACAACAACATAATATTCAGTGAGATATCGCTCAATTCTTCTCCATGGCATATACGTTTCATCCAAAAAATCACTTTTTCAACAAGTTTGACTTTTGATTTCATTGAAAAGGTGATCAGATGAGTCTTGATTGTCTTCAACATCCTCCACTATTTTTTCTCTTTGTGGTAGTTATCACATCACAACAATAGGAGGATATATGAATAAATGATTTGATTTGTTTAAGACTTCTAGAGGGAACATCATGTTTTACATCCACTAATCACAATATAAAGTATGGATTGACTAACACTTATTATTTTTCCGGGATACAAGTAGAGGCCATAAAAAATATGTAGAGGTTAGTGCTCAATCTAAACCCCTTCCCATGCATTCCTTCCTCTTAATAGATTAGGAGTTAAGAAACCTTATTCAAAATGAAAGTTCACCATAAAAAACTCAAATAGTTCTATCTTAGGTTGAAAAACAAGATATGGAAATTTAGAAGATGAGTTTTCCTACTTGAATACTCCATCTACATTCGCAAAATAAACTCTTATTTCTAGTTCTTGTTCTTGTTTCTTGTTTATTTTCTCCTTTAATTAATATTTAATTAGACCCATTTTACATATTGGATTTATTGCATCTTATCTACCACATATATCATCCCATGTTCATTTATGTTCCTACATTTTATATTTATCAATTTGTTGACGAGCGAAATTGAACGCTCGTCAACTGGAGGGGTCAATCTGGTCCGGGGTTGTCTAAATAACCCAAGCCATTTGGGATGATCCACTCCGACGGGTTTAGCGGCTCAGTTGGCTGATCTAGGTCCTAGGAAAACGAAAGAAAAACTAAGCTAAAGAAACTAATCTAAGTGAAAAAAGTGACTACAACAAACTATATACAAATCAAAAACTATATATACAGTTTACTAACTAATATCATAAAACAATAATTCTACTTAATTAAATGTTCATCTATCAACAGGATTAAACCTCAATTATATATGTACAGTATTCACAAATTACAGATTTTAAATTGAAAACCTGCAAAAATCATTTGTGAACTGTCCTATGACAATAAAGCTATTATTTTTGGAATTTTATAATTTTTATGAGATAGAAATAAAATGACATCTATCTAAGCATAACAATAACATAACAATCCTAACTGTAAATCTGAACTATAGAGATGAACAATGAAATGTGTTCAGATTACAAAAAGGTTTATGTATTAATTAACTAATATGAATAACACTAACAAACTGGCCTGTAGAAGCGCTTCCTATTTGTCCTGTGCACAGTACTCAATTTAGCTGTTTGGTGGGGGAAATCCACACCAGATTTTCCACAAGCTTCTCGTAAACAAGAAGCAGCAATTCTCTTTGAATACAAATGACAGAACAAACAAGACATAAAACAACAACAATTTTATGATTTACAGATCATCACATTTAGATAAATCCCAATGCGAAGATTTGTACATAACCGTTCATTTAATGAAGAAGATAAACCTTCTGTTAATTAAATTAAAACAGAGTAATTGATGTGGGTAAAATGAGATACATCAGATATGGACAAAATTTAAATCAAAACGCATCAATCTGTAACAAATCTTGATATCTAAAGTAGTCAATAATTTGATAACAAATTAAAATGCACAAAACTTGAACGAAAGTATGATAAATTGAAAGCTAAAGCTGTTACAAAGAATCCACTTCCATTTGAGTCTGTATAATCATAAGCCCATATTCTTTGTTCTCCCAACAGTGATGGGTTGTTTACAAAAAATAATGAGTATATAAAGGCCACAGGGTAAAACATCCCTGTGGGAATTATCAAAAACTGTTCACAAAAATAAGGGAACAATCTCCCAGATTCCTATTTTTGCCTAAGACTAACAACTTAAACCAAAACTATGTAATAAAAGCATGTTCTAAACTGCCACAGCAGATTCAATTCCCATTGAAATTCGTGTGTACCTATAGACAGGAAAAAGTAAACAATTTTAGATAGTGTTTTAATTGTAAAATCAACAAAAACAAATTTTAATAACTAGCTAACAGAATCATACGATTCTGTAGTTGGTCATATAAACAAACAAAATTGTTTTAAATCAATCCAATGATAACAGAAATGCATGCGGTCAATCAAACAGAGCCTTTATTACCAATTCAAAACAAGAAAATCATTCACACTGAAACTAACCAAATCTTTTATGCCAATTTAGAACTAATAGAATCGTATTGCATTAATCGAATGGTAACAAGAATGTATGTGTTCTATCAAACAATTCTTTTGTTACTAATTCAAAACGAATACAATCATTTATGCCAATTAAATCGTTTATACTAATTCAAGAACAACAAAATCATGTCAAATCGGTTCAATCAAAACAGAGCTATAATCAATCTAGCAAACAAATCTTTTATACTGATTCAATGCAAACACAATTCAAAATGAAATCATTCTTCGTAATTCGAAAATAACAGAATCGTTTTTGAATCTATTCAAACAAAACAGAACTAATTTAGAGCAAACAAAATCGGCTATGCTAATTCAAACCAAACAGAAATGAATGTGATTTGAACCAACAAATCATTTATTCTAATTTAAGAAAGGCAAAATCATGCTAAAATTAAAAAAAATCATACCATCCATTGTGAAATCAAATCAAATGATGGTTGTAGCTGCTTACATGTTTTTTCTTTTAAAAATCACATGTCCTGTAGATGTAAAAATTTGCTAGCAAATTGGTTGAATACCCTTTGAATTGATCAAGGGTTCACAGAAGGCTGAGGCACAAGGCTGGACGGGTGGAAGGGTTCTGAAGAACAGGCCTGGAGAAGTAATAAACGTTCCAGCAAATGCACACAGACCCAAAACGCACATTTCAGCGACGAAGAAGATCTGAAGCTTGACCTATAAAACACGAGCTATAACTCTGTAATATCCCAATTTATGAGGAAATCACCCATGTTGAAGGTAAAGGGGCTAATTTTGGTTCGGGGTTTTCAAGGGTTTGATCTGATTCAAAACTGTTTGCCCAGAATCGCTCACGCAAAAGTGTGTCTCTGGGAGGCAATTACGGGGGCAGTCTTCTCTGGCACTATCAAAAAGTAACAGACTCTAAACACCATGGGGTTAAATTTTCCCTACAGGAGTCATAGGATAAATCACACAGTCAACAGGGTGAACGATGAGGGGGTTAGACAGGCTAGGCACAGGACCAAATGCTCGCAGGTTTTCCCAAACAGAGGTAGCCCGAGATGTAAGGAAAACATTAATGCCCATGCGTGTGAGGGTGGAGGAATGACTTGAAACCATGAAAATCATTCAGATCACAATCCAAATATCAAATGGATTGATCACATACTCATTGAAAGCCATAACATACATAACCAAAAGATTTAGACCAAATATCCAATAACTATTTGAAAACCATAGTGTTCATAACCAAAAATTGGTCCATATGTTAAATCAACAATGGTATGTGTATGTTTTTAAAACAAAACAACATGTCGAATATAGAACCAAGGATTTGATCATAAAATGTGTGCGTTCTATGAAACCATTGCACCAAGGATTTAATCAAAAGCACCAAAAACCAGTGCATGGCGAACCTATAAATTAAAACCATATCAACAAAATGAAAAGTGAATAAAGGTTTGGTGTTTTGGACACATGTATGACCATTATTGAGTTTAGAGGTGAAATGATCACATGAACAAGAGTACTCATAATAATCCAAATATGATTTTAACGCCATCGACATGACTTCCAATTCAAGGTTTTCATGCTTGCAGTCATGAAAATGAAAACGAAAGGCAGGTGTGTGAATGCGCAAGATAATAGTGTCGTTTTGTTTTAAAGAATTGCGACGAGTATTGAGGGTTCAAAACCCTTGTGTAGGCAGCTTGTAAGGAAAAGATAAAAATGCAAAATGGCTGCCAACACAATTTAGTATAAAATCCATTAGATTAAATAAAAAAAACAGCCAAACATTTTGTCTTACATATACTATCTAAATCATAACAAAACCAAGGACTCTCCATTTACATATACTATGAAAATCATAATAAAGGAATTTCTATTTTCATTTCAATATAGGAAGTTCCACTCCAATTTGTTTCAGAACAACGTGAGTTGCTGAGAAACAAGTCCCTGCTGAGAAAGGAGGAGATAGCAGCAAAATTTGTAGCTCTAGAGAGAAAATTTGTAGCTCCAAGGAGAAAAACATGTTTTTATATCTAGTTTTAAGATTTGTAAGTTTGAAATTCAATTACCTTTTATGTGATTTCATCTTGACCTGATCAGTTTGGATTAAGTCGAGTTTGAACTGTAGATTGAACTCTAGATCTATTCTTAATATTTATGAATTTAAGGCAATGAAAACAGGTTAGTGCTACCAACTAAGATACTGGCTCTTGCAATGACCTCCCGATGACTTGCTATCGGATCTTCTGGCAATGATTGGCTCACTCTGTATGAATTGGTGTATCAACCTCATTCTTGTGAATTAGCATATGTAATGCCTCTGCATTCCTTATGTTATGAACTGTTCAGTCCAGTCGAGCCAGGTAGAAATTTACAATGCTCTTCTTCTATAAGTTTGGTTATGGGGAAACTATTTCTTGGTAGAAGATGTAAGTGTGATTCATTCATTGTATCACCCATCTGGAAGACATACCCTAACTGTGTTACATAGGTCTAAGTCTAAAAAGCGAGTCATCACCTTATTTCAATTTTCTTGCATATATAACAACCAATTCTATGGAGTCGGCCTAAAATCGCATATATACATTGAACTTTCCATTGTAATGTGTAATGTGAAATGTTTGTACAGTACGATAATTAATTATCCTAAAAACTTCCAATAAGGTAATGATTGAATGGGACACTTATTTGCGATTTTTTTTTATTTTTGGCAAGGCTGAGGGATAAGAATAGGATAGTCAAATAATTAATATAGGATTGTAACATCCACAACCACCAATAGGCTAGGTAATGCTACCATGCAAAATCTACAAATTATATAAATACATATATAAAATGCATTTTAATCGAATTAAAACACTTAGCACAAAATTACTAGTACCGTACAGATGCAATTGATATTAACAGTCAGTCAACATGCCACGGATCACATGATATATTTCAAGTAACCCAAACATGCATAAAATACATAAATTATACAAAGAAATGATACTTATCTTTTAGCTGGTGTAAATCCACCAACTACGTGTGAACCTTCCATGAACCTCCCAGCCATAGACCATGCTTCTCATCATGCTCAATAGTAGCTCACCCTCAAGCTGGGACTAAGCTCCAATGGGCAAGGGAACTCTAGGATTGGCAAGGAAAATAAGGAAGTTGCACAAACAATAGGAAGGATCTTTTATCCAAGGAGCCACTTACGCCCACAACTCACAGACCCTCATTCCCCACATACCTGCTCCAGCCCAGGACAATACACCTTCACTACTAGAAGTCCATTGGCTAGTACACCTCCCTTACCTTTGGCTTCAACAACAAGGTAGACTAGAAGTCTCAAAGTACTGTAGCTGCTACGGGAATCCCTTCTAGGAGAACTCACTTCCCAATAAACTCTCTCTCCTGAGAGAGTTTCTCACAGGCTTGACATCCTACTTCTTCAATTCATCTCCTAAGCAATACTACAACAACAGTCAAATAGCATATGGGTGAAAAAAGAAACAGGAACATTTATGGACACCGAATATGGCAACAACCTAATGCTAAGACAAAACATGGCTCAGGTGAACACAAGGCAGCGAGCCACACTTAGTCCAAGAACTGCATGGACACAAAAACCCATTGTTATGACACCACACAACTCAGGCAAATATGGGATACTCATATTTCCCCGGAGACACAGATCAGTCCGTCAGTTTTCCCACGGATTTCAGGGTATGTGACCAGGGAACAATGCAAAGGTCGATCATCTCGGTTTTGGGTTCAGCCTGCAGATAGACTAGATTCCCGAATCACATAGGTTGGCTTCCCTTTCTAGTTTTCAGATATGCATTTTTATGCATAGGGAAGACAGAGAGGCCCCAATGGGTTAGACAATGGATGGGAAATGGCAAGTGAACCCCCTTCTTGTGAGTGGTTTTCTCAGTTGTACATAGGTAACCCAAGGTTGACATCCGATGCCAACAAGCTCAAGCAGAGGATGGAAGAATTTGAGCAAATCTCTTCCATGGTTTGACTCTTGGGTTTTAACTACATGAGCCCAGGCCGACACCTATCTCCCTAGAGCTACATGCACTCCACATAGCATATGTTCCCTTTCTAAGAACTTAGGACAACATTCGTCAATTGTCCACCTTAGTGTTTAGGAAAAATATTAAAATATTATTCCTCTATAGTTAAGCCCCCTAGATTAGCCCCTAGGGCCAAATACTTAGCCCCCTCCCTTTGCCAACATTGTGGAAGCTTATTCCCCCATCACTCTTTCTTCGTGGTCGGTCTACATATAACGATGTTTATATTTTATTAATGATCTGCATAATTACATATACAAAATCAGGCTCCTGGCCTTTAACACTTAGGCTCTCCAGCCTAATAAACACATAAGCCCACCAACTTATCAACACTCGGCTCACCAGCCTACAAAACTTGTTTACAATTCATAAATACAACTGGGGCTCGTCCTTGGGGTATTACAATCCCCTCCCCTTATTTTTGCACGTTCCTTAGTGCAGCTTACTTACACATATATAATTCAAAAATTCTTCAAAAGCTCCAAGCTTTAGCTATTGGAAGCCCATTATCCAAATTTACTTTCACACACCAATTCCGGTATCCATATTGTAGCTGAAACTCAATTTCTCTATTCCATAGAGTTGCTTCAAGAAAGAATTCAACTTATTGTTCCTTGTTACATGCTTCAATTAAACCTCATTGAAATCACTGAATAGGTGTATATCCATGATGTTCCATCCATTGATAAACTCTTAGCAGTGCTATGACTCCACAGACATAAACACTATGCTCGTACACCTATTCATTCAGAAGCAACATTAGAACATACATGCAATATATGTACATGCAATTTTAATAACATTATAACCTGCATATGAATTACGAGATACATAGAATACAATGAATAGAGAATTGATACTTATCTTTTATTTGAGAAGACTTCCATATCAACATGGTCTAGGCCAAGGTACCAAACCCCAACAACATTCCAACCAATGGTCTCTCTTCCCTACATGCATGTCCCACCCCAAGAGTGTGCACCTTCACTGTCACACAGTCCATCAGTTGTTATGCCTCCCTTTCCTTGGGCTTCAGCAACAGGCCAGGTCAGAATTCTTAGAGCATCGTGGCTCGAGGATTTCCAACTGCCCTCAGAGGTCTCCAATAATCATCTCCCCTGAGCTACTCTTTGTAGTCAACATTCCACTTTAATCAACATCATCTCATATGCATCACCCACATGTAGTTATCATGAGAAAACATAAAAGAATTCATTTAGGAACTCCAATTAGTTCAAAAGGAAATTCAACTTTTTCCCCAAAACATGAAATTCTATTTCATAATTCATCTTGGTTGTTTCCATATTATGAATGCAGCCATCCTTTTGGTTTTCCACAGAAACCAAATTACATACCATTTTTTTTGCAATGCTTCATCTTTCATACAACCAACAAATTGTCAGTATTTCCTGTACATCATAATTCAATTACAATATGTATAGAACCATATGCAGTGAAATTAGAATTGTATGCATCTAGCAATTCAATCATAATTACCAAAAAATTTAATAAAATATAATGACTAGTCATTCTATGCATATGGATGTTCATAATTAATAACATACAGTTACTCTTCAAGACTGAACTTCTTCATCCCTTTTCCGATGAAATACTTTTGTACTTGAGGTTTTATTGTACTCTTCGCTTCTCTTTTGCTAGTTGCATAGAATTAACTAAAATTCCTTCTTTTACCTTACCTTCATAGATTCAAGTGATACCTCCAATCTCTTAGGTTGTCACTCATGGCTCTATGTCACTTAAGATAGATTCTTGTTAGGCACCATATCCTCTGCATTAAAAACCATGCATAGAACCATTTTCTTCTTCCTTGTTCCTTATTGATTTCACTTTAGAATTCACTTCACTTTAAAATTATTCTTGACTTGATATCTCTATGCTCTTATGGAAATACTTTCACACCCTTGGAGCGCATCAAAAATCCTCTACTATTCTATCTTTCCTTCTTGGAGTGTTGACTTGCATTCCTATTATCTTGATATCTATCTCATGACTCCTTCTTCCATTATCTTAGGATATTCATGGACTTGACTCCATCCAGGGGTTTTTCCTTGTTTACTTTGCATATTTTCCATAACATATTATGCTAATATTAATTTTCAGCATTCCATTATTATTTGGATTCCTCTAATCTAGCTCATGCATATTCAACTTTTGTCATTCCATATTTGATGACTTGATGCCATACTTCCACTGTGCATTCTGATAGCAATAATGGAAGTTCTACCTCCATTCTATAGGGATGATCCTTGGAGATGTCACATCTTATCTCCAAACTCTTTAATATATCATAACACCTCCCTTCCTTATTCCCATTATTTTAATCTCCATACAAAATTATGGTTCATGTACTATCATTTATTGCATATGTCTTTCTCCACCTAACATTCACATTTGATGTGCAAAGATTGTCACCTGAAATGTCTTCCCCAAAAAATAATTCCATTTGGGGTTTCTATGCTACTTATCGAACCCAACATCTGATCCAATGATTTCTAAAAAGTCTCAAATGTAGAATAAAGAATTTTCCTTGACCGTCTTCCTTATTTCTTTTATCTTAAGACATATATAGCACTTTTTTTGTTTTAATGTAACCATTACATCTGGAATCCTCTTTCCGATACCTTTCCAATCACGGCTTCCTTGCTCAATTCCGCACCTTCAGAAAAAATCCATAATCCTTTACAACTTGTGCTTCTTCTCTGATGCACTTCTTGTGCAAAGATCTCTTTTCTCTGAGATAATGGATCTTGGATATTTGTTGGACGCTATCATAAAGTTCCCAGGTGTTTAGGACCTACCTGATGTAGGTACGAACCAATTTAAACCCATGGGCTTGTTGAATTGAGTGTTGCCTCTTCTTTTCCCTTTGTTTCTTTATTCCATATGAACGCAAGTGGTGACCAGGTGCTAAGCTAAGAAGTGCTTGATCACTTATCAAAATCAATGGTCACGTCTTAATGTCACAATGAGCTAGACGGTTCTAATTTACTTTGAAACCTTCAACCAGGACTAGATCAACGACCCTCGACCTCTTTCATGATTAAGGGTTGAGATCCAATTCAGGACTCCAACCTTCGTAGGTCTCAACTTTCCTCTCTTTCTTCCTCCCGAAATGCTTTTACTTGGATTTCAAGATCTGTTGCCACACGTCCTTCTAGATCTACGGTCTAGATTCACTTCGGGTCTCTAGCTCTCTGGGATTCAGGAGTTTCAACTCTCAATTAAAACTCTCAAAGTGTTTTTACCGAAAACTATGATCTAATTGACACAAACCCCACCTGGCGATCAACGTCCATGACCTACTTTGGTGATTTCAAACTCTCCTTGACCACAAGCACTCGCTCAGGGGTTGTGGATCCTGCGCCACCTGTCCGTCTTGGCGATTAACAATCCCTAACTCTCTTCGGGACTGCGAGACTTTGGCCAGTCAAACCTCTAGTGCACATAAAGGTTAACAGTCATGCACCTTGCCTTAGATCAGATGACTATTGTATCCTTGCACTCAGATCTGACGGTTAGGATCTGTTCCTTCTCAGTGCTTTTCCTCTGCTTCCTTGGATGTTGATCTAATGGTAGAGGATTCTTCCCACAACGGATATGACGGTTTTTTTCGCTCCTCCTCTTGATATTTTAACTTCTTCCAACTTGGAAGATTTTTGTAGATGTTTAAAGGCCTCATCCTTCATTCCTCCTGCGATCCCAACTATCTTGGGTCTCGTCTTTGCTCTTGAAAATGTTATCTCTTATGAGCTTTTCGATTCTCTTAGACCGATGATACCGAAGGTCTCTATTACTCCACGGATTTCCTAAGGGGATCATGACCATCCATCTAACAACGGTTCTTAAGTCATTGATAGTTCAGGTAACTTGACTATCGTCTACTTCTGAGATCTGTCTGTTAGGATGTTTCCTGGGCATCCTCAGATCTAAGGCTCAGATTTAACTTTGGGACTTCGTAACTTCAGGGATTTTACCTCCCTTATGACGAAATCGTTCAATTCATCGAACTGGTGAAGTCTGAATGGCTCCAAGGGTTAACTCCCACAATCTTTCTCGTATCCAATGGTCATAACAGACCATGGCTCTTTCCGAACAGATTTTCGTCCATTCTCCTTCCAAACAAGGGGATCTTCCCTTTCAATACTTTGACCTCGCTACTCTTCCTAAAATTTTAAAACTTTGAAAGACTTAATAGCTCCGTGATCTTTTTCCTAAATTTAACATTTAAAAGGTTCTTCTGCCCACTCTCCAGATCTGACGGTTGTAATGGTTTTCCCTTTTCTTCCGAACAAATCTTACAGTTCCCATTACTCTGTGGTCCAAGAACACTTCTATCGCGGTTTTACGATACTGGTACTCCGCCTAAGCTTCTTAACATGACCAAGGTAATCCTCTTGGCACTCAGGGATGTTTCTGAGGTCTAAAATTGGTTCCTATTAACACAATTTCTTCTTGAAACCTTGAGTCCAATGACCAGTTATCCCGTCCATCCAGGCTCAGTGTTGAAACCATGGGTTAGAACTTGAGTTTTGTCCATTTCGACAACAACTCCTTCCAAAACTCTTTCTTCAATTTCGACTAACATGGCCCATCCAATATTAGTGTTGTAACATTGGTCTGTTACAATATTGTAACATTCCCGACCACTAACAGGTCATGTAATTCTACCATGCAGAATTTACAGCTTATATAAATATATATATAACATGCATTGTAATCGAATTAAAATACTTAAAAAATAACTACTGCTACTGTACATATGAAATTGAGATTAACAGTAAGTCCACATGCCACGGAACATATGATACATTTCAAGTGACCCAATCATGCATAAAATACATAATTTATACACATAAATGATACTTACCTTTTAGTTGGAGTAAATCCACCAACTGCGTGCGGACCTTCCACGAACCTCCCAACCATAGACCACACTACTCATCACACTCAGTAATAGGTCACCCCCAAGATGGGACTAAGCTCCACTGGGCAAGGGAACTCTAGGATTGGCAAGTAAAACGAGCAAGTTGCACAAATAATAGGAAGGATCTTTTATCCCAGGATCCACTTACGCTCACAGCTCATAGACCCTCATTCCCCACACACCTACTCCACCCCAGGAGAGTACACCTTCACTACTACAATTCCATCGGCCAACACACCTTCCTTACCTTGGGCTTTAGCAACAGGCTAGACCAAAAGTCTCAGAGTGTTGTATCTACTACGAGACTCCCTTCCAGGAGAACTCACTTCCCAACAAAATATCTCTCCTAGGAGAGTTTCTCACAAGCATGACATCCTACTTCTTCAATTCAGCTCCTAAGCAATACTTCAACATAATTCATCTAACATATGGGTGATGACAGCAATAGGAACAGTTATGGACACTGAAAATGGTAACAACCTAACGATAAGACACAACACGGCTCAAGAGAACACAAGGCAACACGCCACACTCAGTCCAGGAATTGCATGGCCACAACAACCCACAGTTACGACACCACATGACTTAAACAAATATGGGATACTCGGATTTCCTTGGATACACAGATCAATACGTTGGTTTTCCCATGGGTTTCAGGGTATGTGACCAGGAAACAATGCAAAGGTCGATCATCCTTGTTTTGGGTTCAGACTGTGGAGAGACTGGGTTCCTAAATCACACATGTCGGCTTCCCTTTCTGGTTTTCAGAGATGCATCATTATGCAAGGGGAATACATAGAGGCCCCAACAAGTTAGACAATGGATCAGAAATGGCAAGCGAGTCCCCTTCCTGTGAGCAGTTTTCTCAACTATGCGTAGGTAACTAGAGGTCGATGTTTGAGGCCAACGAGTTCAGGCAGAGAATGGAAGAATGGGAATGAATCCCTTCCATGGTTTGAATCTTGGTTTTTAACGTCATGATCCCAGGTCAACACCTGTCTCCCTAGAGCTGCATGCACTCCACTTAGCATACATTCCCTTTCCAGGAACTTATGACAACATTCATCAATTTTACACCTTAGCCTTTAGGAAATAATATTAAAATATTATTCCTCCCGAGGTAAGCCCCCTAGCTTACCCCCTAGGCCTAAATACTTATCCCCCTCCCTTGCCCAACCTTCTGGAAGCTTAGTCCCCCATCACTCTTTCTTCATGGTCAGTCTACATGCAACGATGTTTATACTTTACTAATGATCTACGTAATTACAAATACAAAATCAGGCTCCTGGTCTTTAAAACATAGGCTCTCAAGTCTAATAAACACATAAGCCCACCAGCTTATCAACAATGGGCTCACGAGCCTACAAAACTTGTTTACAATTCATAAATACAATTGGGGCTCGTCCTCGGGGTATTACAAGGATCATGCAAAAGTAAATGTAAACTTAACCATAACAGTCAAATAAAGGCTTTGGAAGTATTGTGACGAGAGCCTTCTCAAGTGACATTTGTCCATTTGACGGTTCCCAGTCTTTCCTCCATCTTTCATACCACGATTTTGCATGGGAATTACGTGGAAATCATGCTCCTGGTAGACAAGTATTGTCTCTTTAATTGTGAATTCAGACACCATCCGAACAAGAACCCTGAGAACAGTTGCCCGAAGCTTCCCCGCCTGGAGTGGAGTAGCACAAAGAATGACTAGTTGAATTTTCTTAGCCTCAAGAAGAGAAGTCTCTAAAAGAACCGATTGAAGGCCCTCTACTTGGAGATGAAGTGATTCCCATAGAAAAAGAGGTGGGTTGATAGGCGGAAGCGTACAATTATAGCTAGCCTTCTTCCTACCAGACTACTCTAATCTAATCTACCTTGGAGGAAGACAAGCATAACTCCTTTTGAATCCAGAAGCAAGGAAGCTCAGGAACTTATCACACGGACTTCATGATACCTTACGGAAAAAATGGGAGGGACTCTACTGTATTCCATAAAGAAGAAATGGACTTATTCTCCAGTAAGTAAGGAAACCAGAAAACAATTGTTTTCTATTTCCAACTCCATTTGAAAGCTGTCGCTAATTTTTTATTCCAATTCACATGGAAGGAAAATTTTAAATGAGGAAAGGGCATTGACTTGCAATTTTAGTCATATTCCCATGTTATTGCAAGAGGGGTCTCATACATGGGTACACTTTACCTAAAAATTGTCTTATCCCTGAATTTCAAACCATCTATGAAAAACTTTTTTTTAGCTATTACGTTTCACCACCTTTTTAAGTAAATAATGGAATAATTCAGAATTAATTCATGTATACAATTTATAGCATGGATACTGAGAGGGTCATACAAACATTATATCTAACAACTTTATTTATTTTTGATTGAGACATATTTACTAGGTTACACTCAGAAATATACGATCTAACAATGCCATTTAGTTTTCAGAATACAATAGTATATCTACAATCTTTTCAGTTATTTTGTATTGTGTTTAGCTATATATATATATATATATATATATATATATATATATATATATATATATATATATATATATATATATATATATATATATATGTTTTCCAAAATTTATAATCTTTTGAGAATTCCATTGGTGTATTTTGTTTTGGAATTTCACATAACCAAATACAAATAGAAATATAATGGAAGCAAGTACTAGTTTTGTTCTTTAAATCATCGGCCATATGCAAGAGGTGGTTGATGTCAAAAGGTGGATAATGTTGCAGTAGCTTCAGGTTTGATGTAAAATCACTAGCTAGTAACTGAGTTCTAATACAAACCAGCATAGCACAACATATGCAAAGCAGTATCTCCTGCAACAACAGAGTAATAGAGAGTCATATCCTGACATCATAAAGCATAAAATTTGTACATGGCAATTGCAATGATTTACATGGAACATAAAAGTTAGAAAAGAGACCAGTTCTGCTACAATCTCAACTAGAACACAAGCGCAGAGGGTTACTAGCTTCTCCAAATTTCATGTTTCTTTTCCAGTAATTATTATCTTTTTGTTTTGTAATTGTCATTTAGATTATATTGAATTCTAATAAAATCTTTAACTTTCAGCTTGTGGGTAGCAACATACCAAAGGCCCATCATGATTACTTAAGAGTGACTCCCAAATCCTTAAACAATCATAGAAACTAAACTCTTGTGTGAAGAGTGTAGTTATCCACCTGAAAGGATAAAAATGAGGGTTTACCTGCAATTTCCAGGCAGGGGGAGCTCCTCTCTATCATTGAAGATTCCTTGGTGTCTGACATCCATGGAGACCAAGTTACTCTCCATAAGCACTCATGACCACCCTTGGCCTTAATGCAGACAACCTCTATAGTCTGGGAAGAAATATGGTGGATTTGAAGAATTCATTGCTCAGTAATGATTCCCTCTTCCTCATCTTCTACAGGACCTTGGGCTATTTATGTCTGATGCTAGGCATAATGGGAAGCATAAGGTATACTGAATGCATTTTCACTAGGAAGTAGAACGCAAAAACCGTGAATTAATTTCCATGGGGAAGCAGGAGCATATAAAGGAGGGTTTGAAGGGAACCATCTACTACATAGCCCACACGATTCAGGAGTGTTGACAGGAGTCAGGAGTGTTGACAGGACTCAGAACACACAGTCCCAATGACATGCATCAAAAATGTCTCGATAAACTTTGGGTTAACAATTAATGTTATGAATTAATGCTAGACCTCATATCTAGGATTAGTTCAATAAACTTCAATAAACATTGAAATTCATCGGAACTCTCTAAATTTACCCTAAGTCTTGCCTCAATATGAGGCCAAATAAAACCTCCAACTTACAACTTAGGATAAAAATGCAAATTACAATTTCAAAAATTTATGGATTTACCAAAACATAATTAAAAAAGTAATAATTCATTGATTTACATGCATGTTTAATAAAAAGAGATAAAATCGATTACTATTAATCCTTACCAACCTGAAACCTGAAAGGCAAAGAGTAAGAAAATTATATTCAAAATCTTTTTGTTACATAAAATTATATGATTAAAGAGGATGACCTAGATGCAACGACACAAACAATTGATCGATGTAATAACCTTCACTTTCAAATGTTGTAACACGTTTATTATACAAATAATATTAAAAGATGACAAAGTAATCATAATGAATACCGTACCTAAAGCGAGGGTGCAATTCACGAATTTAACATTTTCATTAAGATTTTAATTCATACAAACATGTTTATGAAAGATTAAGATTTTCAATTCATAAGTAAGGGGTTTCTCATGGAATTAGAAGGGTAAGCTTACCCGTGTACAAGAAAAAAATTACTTGTGAACTTAGTTGGGTTAACATATACTTTTCCAACTTATCTTAACAATCGAAAATGAAAATTAAGGCGATGCCTTACTATTAATTAAATTACTTTATTTTTTTTAATTTATCAATTTTGTGTTGAACTTGCAATTTTAACATTTTAGATTAATTTAAAGTTTATAAAAATTATATGTTTATAGGAATTTAAATTTTAACAATTCTGTTATTATTGTGTCAAGAGGTGCATTCTACAATACACTATAGAGGAGATGTGTAATTTCTTCTGTGTTTAGAATTGACAAGTATCCATTTAAATAAAATAATATAATATTGACTAAATAAAAAATAATTATTTTTATATAAAATTTTTAAAAAAGAAAGGAGATATGTAATTCCTTCACCTAGATTTGACAAGTATATATTTAAAAGAAATATAATATCCACTAAATAAAAAAAACAATATCCACTTTAATGTAAAAATTTTGAAAACAAACAAAAATATATATTTAATTAGGTTTAATTAAAAATAATATCATTCTTGAACAATTTGAGTGTACTCTCTAATATATGGAAAAGACTTATGGGAAGTTTTAATTGAGCTATAATGTAAAGATCTCATGTTATTTTAATCTATCATGCATAAGCCACATCACACACACCCATATATATATATATATATATATATATATATATATATATATATATATATATATATATATATATA
>ML802575.1:34001-128037 GCA_009831015.1 Picea engelmannii | reverse complement strand
ATAATTAAGGAATTCTTAGATGCAATTTCATTAGGCTACATATTTCTGGAATTTATTTTAACATAACCTATATATATATATATATATATATATATATATATATATATATATATATATATATATATTCTTTTCAAGTGTGCCCTAAATAATTGTGTTATAACTATAAAGAAATTTCATTAAAAGTGCATGTTCATTATCACTAAAATCTAATTGCATATTGTATAAATTATTATCACTAAAATCTAATTGCATATTGTATAAATTATAACGTTATGATTGTAAAGATTTCTTTATTATAATTGCTTAGTGTTAGATAATTAACATTACTTAAACCTTAAAAGATTTTTTTATCTGTTATAATTGTCAATTTGAATATTTAATTTCACTGAAACTTGGCAAGATTTATTCATATATATATCTATTGTTCAAACTCATGATGCCTATACCATATATTAGATTCAATTTCATTTAACATGCAAGCAACATTAATCTGCATCTATATATATATGATTTAGCTTATGATCCATAGATTATTCTATATGTGAGATCATATTTACATTATTTTATAGTATATTCAAATATAATTATATATCATTATAACTTTAATAATATGATTCATAGTAACATATAGATTATATTCAAAATTTGTATGAATCACTCATGGATCATATGATAGATTAAATTTAGGAATTGATAGTGTATAATGTTGGTATAGCTATGGACTTATTTGTGAATGAAGGTTCTTTTTGAATTAGGGTTTCTTTGTACAACTTTTTGCACATTTTTATTATGTTCATATATTTTTTAAAGCAATGACTAATTATAAAAACCATGAGCATAAAGTATAATATTTTGAATAATTATTACAAATTTAAATAATATTCCTAAATAATTATTAAGATGAATAATAAATCTAAATCAATATCAAACTTATGTTAGAGGATTAACTAGCTCTTAATTTCCATAATATTTTGATTTCTTGGAGACTTCAAATTTAGGATTAGCTATTGCATATTTATTATCTATCATATAAATATAAGAATATTTTTTAATGAGTCTAATATGATAAAAGTATTAGGGTTTTGAACATCTATTCATTTTCAAATTGTTTCAAATGTAAAATAAAGAAAAGTATATTGGCATTTATTGAGAAAATAGTTCAATATGAAGAGGATGAATAGATTCTCAACATATATAATTATTCTTTAATCAATTATCAAAATACTATTGATATTCTCAAATCTTGAAAACTAAAAGTGAATGGTATATCAATAATTGAATACCTCCATTGATTTCAACAATTATATAAGACAAAACAATAGAGTGCATTTATTTTAGAGATGGCACAATGAAAATTGATTTAGAGAAATTAATTTCTATTATTTCAATAATGACATAATGCAAAATAGTACAATGCATTGATTTTAGTGATGACACAATGATAAATTATTTAGAGAAATTATTTACAATGATTTCAATAATAACATAATCCAAAACAATATGCATTGATTTAAGTGACGATATAATTAAAAATGATTCAGCATAATAAGTAGTTGTATTCATTTTAACTATGATATAACACTAAACAATATGGTGTATACACTAAACTATATGGTGTATTGATTTTAGTGATAATGATATAACAAAAAACAATAGGGCATATTGATTTTAGTGATGATATTAAAAAAATGATTTAGAGAAAAAAAGAGTCTAAATGATTTCAACAATGATATAACAAAAACTAATAGGGTGCATTTATTTTAGAAATGGTAAAATGAAAAATGATTTAGAGCAATTAGTTGCATTTATTTCAACAATCACATAATGCAAAAAAAAATATGCATTGATTTAAGTGATGATACAATGTTCGCATAATCAAGTAGTTGTATTTATTTTAACAATGATATAACACAAAATAATAGGGTGCACTGATTTTAGTGATAATACTATGAAAAATGATTGGGTGCATTAATTAATTGAGGAATGAAATTAATCCGCTATATTGATTTTGGTATCACTATGAATGATTCAGTGCATTAACTTATTGAATAAATGATACGAAGGAGATTAACCTCTATATATTATTTGAAGTCCTATACTTTATTTATTTAGGTGTGATTTATTTATTAGTATTTGCACATTAAAACTATTATAACATTAATATATATAAAACCTGAAAAACTTGGGAGGTCTAAAATTCCTCAAGGTCTCACTTTTAGTGTAATATCTTCAATTAAAGCTTTGCATGGTCTTCAATTTCAACCTTCATTTTCATGTGATAGATATAAAAATATGGGAAAGTGTGTTGGTGTGTGTAAGTGCAAAGGAAAAGAAGATAGATTGAGATCGATTACTATGTGATATATGAGTTATTCAATATCTTCTTCATATCACTTCTTAATGATATGTAGTATATACTTTATTAAATATCTCAACAATTTCATTTTGTTATTATTCAAGATATTCATCACTAAACATTTCTACTTTGCTATTATTTGGATTCGTAATGATGTAAATTTAAAAGTATCAACTTTGTTTTAAGCATATACATATAGATAAAGATTATCAACTAAAAATTTCACGTTCTTGTATAGATTCATATTAAATATGAATCTATCCTGTGCTGAGAGGGATCAAATCCCTCGAGGTACACACATTTCCTTAAGTTTTTCACTTTAAAAGGGGGTTTTCACCTCGAGGATTTGATCCCTCTCTACTCATGATAGATCTGGATTTAAGATGGATCTACATTGGTAAGAGACATTTCCTAATTTTGGAGATAAAACAATGTCTTAAAGAAAATTAGCCTTCAGAGTGGTATCATCTCTATATCAAGAGTGAAGGGGAGGTGATATATGAACTACTCATTAAAATAATTTTTTTATTTAGAATATTAAGTATATCAAACAATGTAAAATGGAAATGTAGATACATAATACATGGTAAGAAAAATTAATTGAAATGTTTGAAACTCAAAATGAAATTACTAAAACATAGAAAAATAATAAAAAGAAGGAAAATAATAATAAAATAAAGTAAAGATGGGATACCTACACACATAAGGGTTAGAATATATCTTCAATTACGGAAACATGAAGGAATACATATTGATATTACTAAAACATAGAAAAATAATAAAAGGAAGGAAAATAATAATAAAATAATGTAAAGATGGGATACCTACACACTTAAGGGTTAGAATATACCTTTAATTACAGAAACATGAAGGAATACACATTGATATTCAAATGACTAAATAATATTTGATTGTATTAATAATATAAATGGATAATTAAAAGTGGGATGAGAGGACTCTTTTAATGCAACTCTCATACTTCACAAAGGGGTTGGATCCAATGGTGGAAAGAGAAGATTTTTTCACCATTGGGAAAGTTCTAGTTCTCATGAGGGCTTTACCTCGAGCCATGGGGGCACCTTGATGTAGTGGTTGAACATGTGGTTGGAACCAGAAATACTATATTAAATGGTATCATGACCCATGCAAACATAAGTGGATCAAATCCCACCCCCATGTCCTTCAATTTTTTACAGGTAGAGCTTCACTCGTCTATTCCAGCGTCAACCTATAGAAGATGCATAGTGGAGGAGGAGGTTCCTCGTAACTTGCAAGATACCTCCGATGAACAAATGACACAAACAATCATCGAAGTCCCCTTGAATTCTCGAGAGTTGGTCATGACAGGTTGTTTGCTAGAAGAGGAATTTCCTCCTCTCATGTCAGATTGTTGCAAGAATTCTACCGACCTCAACGCGGAAAACCCAAGCATCAAATTAGGTGAATTATGGAATGAGGAGGACAACCATGACCCAACCAATAGGGAATTACACACAAAAGTGTCAATGCAATCAGCTCTGGAAAAACATGACCCACCCAAATCTTGCAGGCTCATAGATGATCATTTGGCCCTAATTTTTGAGATGAGGAGGGACTTGGCCAAGAAACTGTACAATGAGAGCATCCTCAACAAGCACCTGGATATTTTGTTTAATTCCTTGACAAGCAGCCTGTGAAGAGCGAATTCCTGACATGCTACCATCCATACACCTTCACAGTTCACTAGGAAGGGCGTCTGGGTTCCCCTCATGTCTAGCTTCCTTATTGTTAATTTTATAGTCTTAGACACAATGTTTTTTGTTGCAATTAAACTCTGGTTCACTAGTTGGTCATTGAACAATTCTGACCGCCTATTCTGGTTTCTATGCGTGTGGCCAAACAAGTGGCAAGCTATTATGATTTCATACATGTATCGCTTTTTACTCTATGCACAAATCTGACCACATGTTCTGGTTTCCATACATGTGACAAAACGGGTAGCATGTCTTGATGTACTCTTATACATGTATCATTTTTTGATAGTGTAAAGTAATACAATTTTTTTTATTTAAAAAAAAAATAAAAATGAAACTCTCATACTAAGACCTCTCCACTCACATAGTTGTGAGTCACTAATGTACATAAATAGCATAAATTCACTAATTTAATATGCAGTATGTCAGCTAACTTAGTGATAGGACATTAATGGACACATAAACGAGATAACTCATGTACACATTATGTTGTGTATATACGTAAAACATGTCATCTCCTTTAAAAAAAAAGCTTATTTATCTAATCCTATGATGCTAGTTTGAATAAATTTGATATTCTAAACTAGAATCAAGACTTTGGAAGTATGAATTTCATTTCAAAAAATGTGAATAGTGGTGTTTTCAAAATGAAGTATCACATTCTAAAATTTTGAATATTAATATTTTCAAAGTGTAACTTTGGTGAGAAAAGTGTGTGAGTTTAGATTCAAAAAGTGTGATTTATAGTTTAAATTTAATAATATTTAATTTTAAAATTATATATTTGGATTAAATTTTGAATATCACTATTTTTAAAATATAACTTAGTAAAAAAAGTGTGTGAGTTTACATTAAAAAGTGTGATTTATAGTTTAAATTTAATAATATCTAATTTTGAAATTATATATTTGGATTAAATTTTGAATATCAATATTTTTAAAGTGTAACTTTGATGAGAAAAGTGTATGAATTTAGATTGAAAAAATGTGATTTATAGTTCAAATTTAACAATATCTAATTTTGAAATTATATATTTGAATTATGTTATTACAAATTATTTGTAAGTGTGTATTTTCAAATTTTAATATTAATATCTATGTTTTGTTTTAATTGTGTATGTGCTTGGATATCACTATGCCATACATTGCAATGTATCTCAAATAAAAGGAAATGAAAATAAAAATAAATGGTGTCATTGCATTTATAAATCATACAATTTTATTAATAATTAAATTAAAGTATAGTAAATATGATTGTGATTTCCACCAATAATAACAAATAAAATCCATGTATTCAAAACAAAAACTATGAGTTTTTCATTCATATGAACTTTATCACCTGAATATAAACATTATAAACAAATTATTATATTTACAAACATTATAAATAGATAAACATTATAACTAGATAGATTATTATGGATACACAAAACCCTCCTATTAAGTAAGGACAAAATAGAGCAACCAAGTTTCAATAATTTTAAAATAATTAAGAAAAAAAATACACAAAATATAATTTAGCGACTAAAAAACAAATATGAATATTATGTTTTGAAATAAATCTCCATTCAACGAAAACACTCTCACTCCTATCATTCAGCTCAATTTATTTATTCTCATTAGGTCTTATATAATTTAATTACTAAAGACACAAATATGGATATTCCAAAAAGCCCCATTCATCGAAAACACTCTCACTCCTATGATTCACTTCAATTTATTCTCATTAGGCCTTAGTTTTTGCAAATCCATTTTTCAATTATTTTTACTTTATGTCCATTTCATGTTTTCCGTCCATTTCATGTTTTCCTTAGACGACCAATTGTTTCATGGTTTGTGCTTAACTAGGCTTACCATCTTCTTTATTAAATATATTCACGAGAATGAGTTGATATCTATTTCTTCATCTGTTCCAAGGTCATTTTCGTCATATACTTATATCCATATATTTCCACTTAGATTGATTTTTATATTATATGGTTTGGTCTAGAACTGGACTATTGTAACATCTCGTTCTGGCGTACTGAGTAAACTTATTTTTGAGGACACTTGCTAGCAAGTGATCCGGATTTTTATGCTATTAAAACATTTGATTTTGATTATGATGCATTATGGGTTGATGACATGTTGTTTTACTACATTGACATAGAGAGGTGCTATTGACTCAATTTTACTGAGTGTGCAGGGTTTTGGACCTTCAGGATGGAGAGGCATCGATGGAACCCCTTGGACTCTGGATTGAGTCAGGGAGTGTGCCTTTGGAGTTTGATTGTTTTACTGTGATATTAGTGCATCTGACTAGATGATATGATGTGGATATGTTCTGACATAATTTGTTGATGATGTTGATGATAGCTTGCCGACCAGACTCACATATGGAGTAAAGGGGTCACACACAACTACCAGAGATGTTGAGGGAGAGGTGTGGACAACAGCCCTGCCACAGCGTACTAGCACTCCCATCGTGGCTTGAAATGTAGGTTAACGATTACCTAGTTTGAGAGGACCCACGATGCCGTGAGGGAAGACTACGATAGTCGCTCACGATGATTCTAAGGGGCACGCAATAAGGTAGGGGCCTTATTCCTTAGAAGCCCTTAGTCTCCCACAAGTTCACCTAGCGGAGTGTTGACTCTAGGGGTTATTGATGTCTACCAATCAGATAAGAGGTGAGTGGCACCCTTGGAGCATGTAGTGCATCTTGAAGAGCACGTCGCGGAAGGGAACAGATGAGGCGAGTGGCACCCTTGGAGCACCTAATGTGTCTTGAAGGGCACGTCGCATTGATGATGATAGAGGGATGGACCTAGATGGCCCTAAGATAAATAATAGGTTAAGAAATTTTAAAACAATTTCCCTAATTAAATGTCACCCAATACAAAATCTAAGTTCTAAGTCTAAAAATTTGCTAGGGATAAAATTTTGTCTACCTTTAAAAAAAAATTAAAAATAAATAATAATAATTAAAAATAAATAAATAAAAATAGATAAAATAAAATAAAATAACAAAATTTAAAATAAAAACCACTTAAGTAATAATTATGGTCTTTAGAAAATTATGTAACATAAAGGGAGTAAGACATTAAATTATTCATAAGAAATAAAATGTGTTGATATAAAAAGTAAAGAGGGAATTAATTATTTTATCTTTTGATAATTTAAAAAAAATATATTAAATTAAGGATAAAAGGGAAAATGGGTTATACTCCACACCTGCTTTTTTGAGTTCTAAGTAAAAGGGGAAAGAGGGAAAATCAAAAAAATAGGAAACTAGAGAAACGAGGTAACATAAAAAGGAAAAAGGGGAACTTAAGGGAAAAAGCGGGAAGTCAACTTATTAAAGAATCTATATTTAAGAGTTTTATAACTTTAAACTGAATTAGCAATTTCATAATAGGGAAAGCCTTTAAAACCTGTAAGGGAATCTAGGGACACCTAGGAGTGATTCTAGGAGTAACTCTAGGTGGGTGAGGGAAATAAAGATAATTACTTAATTAAAAAAATTAATTTATGGAGGAATGTAGGGAATGGGGGACACTTGTATGGAGAGGAAATTTTAGGAAATTATTTCTAAAACTTTAGTTAAATGAGATTTGAGGAAAGAAAGGAAGTTTGAAACTCTATAAAATAAAGGAAGGAGAAGGATGAAGGATCATCTTCTGTTGGTGTAACGTTATGCTGTAGAAATATCGACTTGACTAATTTACTTGTGGGAGTTGGGATACCCAACTCGGAGAGGTGTGGTAGCTTGGCCTTGAGAGGTAAGATGGGAGCTAGACGAGACCTCTAGATAGTCTGTGTGGCCCCCTTTGTGGCTCGGGGGACTAAGGAGGAAGAAGAGTACCCCTAGCATTGGCTGGGAGGTACCAGTGTAGTCTCGACGGTCGACGAGTGGGAGTTGCACGGATCGCGTGGACGTCACTCAGAGCAGGCGAACAGGCAATGGTATGCTTTTTTGGTTTAATGATAGAATGTTGTAGGATGTATGTTTTAGATCTGTATGTGTATTGGGTAGGTAAACTGTTTGTCTAGTTTCATGACTGAAATTTTTATAGCCTAGCTGAATGATTAGTTGATTGATTTTTGTGACCTTCGTCTTCCCTCATGTCGTGACCACCCTGTGTGTTGATTGTGACCTTGAGGTTGTTATCCTTTGTCCCTAGCTCACCAGTCCTCGGCTGAGCAGTCAGCCAAGAGATTGATCTACGGTCGTCGCCTTAGCGTTAAAAGACCTATAGATCTCAACGCCCTACTTTTATGTGCAATGATGGTGAAGCGAAAGACGAACTCATCTATCTAACTCTATTGTTGTCTTTGGCTGAAGGTTTGTCGTGCGTCTCGATGCGTTTTGTTTTTTTTAGCAAACTCTGCCACTTGATTATGGGCGAAGTGTTTCTTCATCCTCGATTTGTTTTTATCTCGTTGTTATCTCATTTTTCCCCGTGTGTATATTTGGATGGATCAATTTTAACCCAGCGTTGTTCTTGGATGAAATTCTTAAATCGACATGGTATTGGTATCCTAGAAATGCGAAACCAACTCCATTCTCGATCTGCGTCCTTGTAATTTGCTTGCTGAAAAAAGAAAAAAAGGGGGGAATGGGTTTGATTTTCCTGTGAGTCGATTTAAATATTTTTGGGCTTGCGATTGCTATGCCCTTAATTTAATGAAAACATTTTATCGATTCCGGTCTGCAAAAAATTTCATGACCCTCTTTTACCCTCTGTGTTGTTGAAATGAACTCTGCATTTTTAATGACCTCCCGGGAACGATTTACACCTGTGTTTAATGTTTTTCTTGGCGGATTTTACCTTATGTTTTTACCCCTGCGTTAGCTATACTCCCATCAGATTTTGTAGTAATTACATGCATCTTTTTTTTTACTGTTTTGACTACCTTGAACTACATTCATTACCCTTATATTGATCTGTGTGGGACAATGGACTATTCTTTCTTCTCTGTAAGATGACGAATCCATGATAGTGATAGTGAATCTAAGCTCTGCGATGGGATAGAACAATCGATAACTTTTCTCTGCGTTTCTAGTATAGCAATGTAACTTCCAAACATAAGTTTGTAGATATTGAGACAGTGATACGGTTCCTATGTTCTAGTGATAGGGAAATCGTATATGGTGGACAAATTTTTTTATAGATGGAGAATTCATTTCACTATGTAGCAGAATCTATATCTAAACTCATTAACAATATCTTTGTGTCATGGTATTAAACCCTGCAAATTTCGTGTGTAACGTGTAGTATAAATTTTATAGTTAAACCCAATAACGATTTGTGGTATCATTGTTTTTAACCTCGTGAACCCATGCGTTAATAGATAGAATGGATGTTTATTTGTTTGGTTGACGGGAAAACGCCCCATCTCTATCCCAGTATCGAGTCAGTCGCCTGATCTATATGTGTTTTCCACACCTGTTTGCCCCTCCCAATCTCATCCTGGCATGTTGATCACCTGTGCGTCCCTTCTCCATTGTCTGATAGTCACAGACTCCCCTTTTGCATCGGATTTTACTAGGAATAAAGCCCATGAAAGGTGGCTCCCAAATCATTTTCCCTCTGGTTGTCAATGCCCCTTTGGTTGTTGAAAACTCTGACGGTGTTGCAGTAGATTTCCCCCACAAGTTTAGCAGTTTAAATTCCCGATTTCACTCACCGAGATGACCACGATTCGCCTTCTAGTTGTAGCTATGTTTTCCCTAAATGTTGCTCTATGTTTTCTATTTTGGAAACCCATTCTGTTGTAGATGATCATAAATGATATTGGTTGATTTATTTCTGTGAACAGTAAATATTTATTGATCTTCTCCTTCTAATAATATTGTTGATAGTATGGGTGTAAATCCTTATTTATATAATTATGATGTTAATCTTATTAATTCAAAAAGGAAAGCAACTGGCTCCTTGTTTGCCTTTCTATTTTGATTTCTCAAGTCCCTTATCTAAGAATAGGTAAGTTATCTTAAAGCCCCCTTTTAATTACTTGAGATATTGTGATTCTTCCTTTAATCTTATTTATATGAATGTGAAGGTTGGATGAGGCCCTTAACGTGCTTATTAAATTGATCCTCCTCTTATTTCTTGAGATTAGAATTGTAGTTTAGTATTTGAAGATCCTTTTTATTGTTGATAACACTTTAGTTTTCCTTAATTCATATTTGGATATGTAGTTGGAATTGAAGTTCCTTCATGCTTCGATAAGTTGGATATTCCTTTCCTTTCTATGAAATTGTAAGTTGACCTTGGGTTCTTTATTCTATTGTTGGGTGTTCTTCAATTCTTTATATAAAGTCTTAACCCAACATTTATTCCTTATGGATATTGATTCTTTAAGGTAGATATTCTTAATTCCTCTAAATGGATATAAATAAAGAATTTGACTTCTTTTCAAAGTATTATTAGGTTGACCTCCTCATGGTATCTTACTAGATATAAATTGGGTAATGAATTCTTATTGTACTACTTAATTTAGATGAGTCATTTTAAAGATATTTAGTTGCGTTGCATAAGAATGGTACTTGCTATAATAGCTTGATGAAATTGATAATTGATTCTTGACATGGTTGAGCTTAACTTAGGAGGAGTTCTAAAAATGGGTGTAAATAGATCTCTACCTATTACAAGAATCATATATATGCTTTTGTAGATTTTATAACTCATTTTTTATTCTCTTATTCAATTGGACTTATTTTCTAACGAATGGTGCATTAAGTAGATGGATTGTTCCTTGCACTATGATGAAACGATGTTAGTTATAATTGATGGAACTAGTATGGAATTTGGATTATGATTGATTAACGGGATGTAGACACCTCCTTGTTCCTCAGAACAGTTGCGAGCCTTGAGACCTTAAATGGTCAAAATCGATGGTAACCTGGGCTTGAGCATTGCTTATGTGTCTTGGAGGTCCTAAACATTGTAGTGTAGGACGGGTGGGTAGTCAGTATTTTTGTGTCAGTTGATTGTCGTTCATTGCTTCCAGATGCTTGATGTGCATCTTAGATCATTATGCAGTTGTCGTAGTTGCATGCGACCTGTTCGTCGTCGTGTTGCGACATAGAGTATAATGTCTACATACCCTTGTACACATGTACACACACAAAAAAAAAAATGCACTTGTTAAGAGAGGTTGTCATCGTGATGAAACAGGAGGTTTGCTACATGTGGTATCAGAGCGGGTTGAACCTGCGACTTGGGATCACTACGGCTTTCGTTGATATGATTGATTATACTGTTGTTGATCGAGTTGACTTGTGTTCGTGCAGGTAGTCATGGTTAGAGGACACCACGGGGGCAGACAACGGGGTGCTAGGGGAGGAGGCACGATGCCTCCAGTGGCATCCACACCCGAGGGGTCTAACCCCCAGGGAGATGAGCAGGTTCTCGTACAGCAGCAGATAACAGTTGGTGATGTAGCTAGAGTGATGATATCTTTTCAGCGCATGTCCGAGGCAATGATAATCCGTTTGGATAGAGATGAGGCTAGGGCATCGAAAACCACTGAGGTTCCATAGCGTGCTTCAGTCGGTACTGGCAGCATTCACCATGAACTCGAGAAGGTCAAATTTCCCAAGTTCTTTGGTGCCTCGGACGACGTAGCCACTGAGGCATGGTTGGAGAACATGGCGATGTGCTTCACACTTCGCGATTATTTGTCCAACATGAAGGTCTGCATGGAGGTATTTCAACTGAAGGGGAGTGTTCTTCAATGGTGGAAGATGCTCCTACTTCAGTTGAACATGGTCGTCGAAGACGTATCATGGGAACTGTTCGAGGAACAGTTTCGAGAGAGGTACGTTTCAGAAGAATTCATTGAGTGTCAGCTCAATTAGTTCAATGCCTTACGACAGGGAGGTTGTACGGTGCCTGAGTACGAGGCCTGTTTTATGGAGCTGCTCCGGTATGCTCCACACCTTAACACTGAGAAACTTAAGGTCAACTGGTTCATGTTTGGTCTTAACAAGAGCCTGCGTGCAAAGGTTAGGATTTTGATGCCTCAAACATTGCATGATGTTGTCCCAAAGGCCCTGATAGTAGAGGAAGAGCTTATCAGCAGGGGTCAGACTAGGACTCCAGTGAGACCAGCAGGGCAGGTTTCATCTGGAGCACATCAGCATCAAACACCAGCCATACATATGTCCGGATATCGTGGCTTCCAGAGGGGATCTACTTTCACTACACCCTGACGACCGACACCTCAACAGTGGACACCTTATCAGGGACCACAACATTAGCAGCAATGTTGCCCGCAATAGCAGCAGTTTAGGCCTGTTCAGCAGAACAGACCAGGGTTCTAGGCTGGTGGGTCATCATTTTCTACTTCGGGTACCAAGACTACTGGGCTAAAGAAGGGGTGTTGGACGTGTGGGGATCCACACTACCAGTGCGACTGCCCTGTGGAAAGGACCAAAGCCTTCGGATCAGACGGACCCACTACCGTGCGAGATATGGGCAAGGCCCATCGGATTCATGCAGTGGTGAATAACTGTCAGGCAGAGCACCATTCAACTATGCTCGAGATGACAGGTATTGTTGCTAACCAGACCCTTAGTATTTTGATAGATCCCGGTGCTACCGAGAGTTTCATTTGTGGTGCAACGCTAAAAAGGATTAAAGTAAAGGCAGTCAAATAGGACGAGTTTATCTTTTTGGAGATGGCTTCGAGACCCAAAGAGAAGGTTGGAGGAAAGGTTACGGGCTGTGTCCTTAACCTGGGAGAGTTTTTCACAAGGGCCAATGTGTACGTCATGATCTTAGGATCTTATGATGTCATGATTGGTATGGAATGGTTGGAATCGCATGAGGCGATACTAAACTGTAAGACAAAATGATTGAGCTTCATCGATGATGAGGGACAAAGACGTGTGATTGTAGGAAGGAACCAGGGAGTTTCCTTGAGGTTGATATTTTCCTTGCAACTTCAGAAGAGCATGCGCAAGTTGTCAAAGCTTTATTCGATCCTTGCATTAAACGAGAAGGGAGTAGCGAAAGGTCTAGAGCACCTTCTGGTGGTGAGAGAGTTGCATGTGTTTCTGAAGGAGTTACCTGGGATGTCGCCGGAGAGGGAGTTGGAGTTTACCATAGACCTAAAACCGGGGACTGAACCGATAGCAAGAACACCTTATCATATGTCGACCCCGGAGTTACAAGAGTTGAAAATGCAACTGAAGGAGTTTTTAGACCTAGGACTGATACGTCCTAGTGTGTCACCGTGGGGTGAACTTGTTATTTTCATACGAAAGAAGGATGGATCGTGGAGGCTTTGCATTGACTACCGTCAACTCAACAAGGCTACGATCACGAATCAATATCCATTGCCGATAATTGATGACCTGTTCGATCAAATGAAGGGTGCGATGGTGCTCTCCAAGATCGATTTGCGATCAGGGTATCACTAGTTACAGATCAAGGAGGATGATGTCCCTAAGACTTCCTTTAAGACGAGGTTTGGACATTACGAGTTTAATGTTTTACCGTTTGGACAAATGAATGCCCCAGGGGTATTTATGAGTTTGATGAATGGGGTTTTCCATGACTACTTGGATAAGTTCGTCCAGGTGTTCATTGATGATATTTTGATTTACTCTCATATGACAAAGGAGCATAATGAGCACTTACGCTTGGTACTACGATGTTTGCAAGAGCACAAATTGTATGGGAAGTTGTCCAAATGCTCATTTTATCAATCGAAGATTCACTACTTAGGGCATGTCATCTCCAACGAAGGCATCGTTGTGTATTTAGCCAAGGTCGAGGCTATTATGGAAGTGCCTACGCCTACAAATGTCCCGGAAGTGCATAGCTTCATGGGTTTAGCAGGATACTATCGACAATTCGTCGAGGGATTTTCAAAGATAACAAATCCGATCACTGAGTTGCAAAAGAAGAACAAGAAGTTTGTTTGGACCGAAAAATGCATGGAAGCATTTCAGAGGCTCAAGGAATTGTTGACAACTGCACCGATACTAAAGGTCCTAGATATGGACGCGGATTTCTTGGTATGCACTGACGCCTCCAAGGAAGGCTTAGGTGGAGTATTGATGCAAGATAGATGACTGATTTCTTACATTTCGAGGAAACTTAGAAGGCATGAGGATAAATATGCGACACATGATTTGGAGTTGTTAGCCATCGTAGATGCCTTGAAGGTTTAGAGAAACTACCTTGTTGGACATAAATTTGAACTAAAGACTGATCATTGTGGACTACAACACATTTTTACTCAAAGCGACCTGAACGCGTGACAACGTCATTGGTCATAATTTCTTAGTGAGTATATCTTTGAGATTAATTACATACAGGGAACAGTGAACTGAGTGGCAGATTCTTTGAGCCGGAGACCACGCATCTTTTCGGTGTTGCCTCTTCAGACGAATCTATGTGAAAAGATACTAACTTTACATCATGAGGATGACTGGTACAAAGAGGTCGAGGGCTTTATCAGACAAAACACAATGATGGTGCCATGATTTGCAGGATTTTAGTTTGATAGTAATGGTTTATTGAGGTTTAAAGGTCGGATTTACGTACCTCCAAATGACGAGTTGAGGATGTTGATCCTGAGTGATGCTCATAAAGCAATTTACATGGCTCACCCAGGAGTCATGAAGATGAGGGAAGACCTTAAACCCTTATTCTTCTGGAAGGGAATGAAGGCAAACATATTCAACTATGTGGCCAGATGTCTAGAATGTCAGTAGGTAAAGGCTAAACATAGACACCCCACAGGATTACTACAACCGCAAGCTATTCCGGAATCAAAATGGGAGGTTATTTCGATGGATTTTATTGTTGGATTTCCACTGACAGAAAGGAGACATGACTCGATTTTCATAGTAGTAGACACTCTGATGAAGAGTGTTCACTTTATTCTTGTGCGTACGACGTATCAGGTACCTGACATAGCTAGAGTTTTCATCAGTGAGATTGTGAGGTTGCATGGCATGCCTAAGAAGACTATCTCCGATTGAGGATCGGTGTTTACTGGACGATTTTGGACGAGTTTCCAAGAGGCCTTGGGAACCCAACTTAACTTTAGTACTGCGTATCACTCGGAGACTAAAGGGCAGACCGAACGAATGAACCAGACCTTGGAGGATAGGTTGCACATGTACGTGATGGACCAACAAAAGAATTGGGAGGAATTCTTGCCACTAGTGGAGTTCTCTTACAACAACAACTACCAGAGCACCATTAAGATGGTGCCTTTAGATTTTCTTTACGGGCGACCCTGTTGAACGCCCTTGAGTTGGGATTGGCTTGAGGATAGGGACCTAGTGGGACCAGAAGCGATCCAAGAAATGGAAGAGTAAATGCAAACAATAAGACAAAGGATAAAAGAAGCGTAGGATCAATAGAAGAGTTATGCCGATGGGCACCATGTCGACCATAGTTACGAGGTCGACGATCGAGTTTTCTTGCGGGTTAAAGCACATAAGAGTTCGATAAAGTTTGGGAAGGGAGATAAACTCTCTCGTAGGTTCATGGGACCCTTCGAGATTGTGGAGAGAAAGGGGCTCGTGGCCTATCGACTAGCCTTGCCTGATTCTTTGAGGCATATGCATGATGTTTTTCATGTATCTGTTTTGAGTCATTATATTAGTGATCCTACACATGTTATTGACATGAGTTCCTTGTAGGTATCGGACGAGGGGGCGCTCACAGCTGAGGCAGTCCGCATCTTGGATCATCATGTTTGACAGCTATGACATCAAACAATAGATCAGGTCAAGGTCCAGTGGGACAATTATAGTCCGCACTCGACAACCTGGGAGGACGCATATGATATGCACCAACAGTTTCCATTTTTGTTTGATACATAAACATATGATGTTGTGATACACTTTATTTTAGCATATATACTATGAAACTTCGGGATGAAGTTTAGACCAAGAGGGGGTCTATGTAACATCCCACTCTGGCACAGTAAGAAAACTTATTTTTGGGGACACTTGCTCGCAAGTGATCTGGATTTTTATGCTATTAAAATGTTTGGCTTTGATTATGATGCGTTATGGGTTGATGACATGTTGTTTTACTACATTGACATAGACATGTGCTATTGAATAGGTTTACTGAGTGTGTAGGGTTTTGGACCTTCAGGATGTAGAGGCATCGATGGAACCCCTTGGACTCTGGATTGAGTCAGGGAGTGTGCCTTTGGGGTTTGATTGTTTTACTGTGATATTAGTGCATCTGACTAGATGTTATGATGTAGATATGTTCTGAAATAATTTGTTGATGATGCAAGATGGCGATAGCTTGCTGACCAGACTCACATATGGAGTAAAGGGGTCACACACAACTATAAGGGATGTTGAGGGAGAGGTGTGGACAACAGCCCTGCCGAAGCCTACTAGCACTCCCTTCGTGGCTTGAACTATAGGTTAACGATTACCTAGTTCGAGAGGACCCACGATGTCGTGAGGGCAGACTGCAATAGTCGCTCACAATGATTTTAAGGGGTGCGCAATAAGGTGGGGGCCTTATTCCTTAGAAACCCTTAGTCTACCACAAGTTCACCTGGCGGAGTGTTGACTCCAGGGTTTGTTGATGTCTACCAATTAGTCAAGAGGCGAGTGGCACCCTTGGAGCACGTAGTGCATCCTGAAGGGCACATTGTGCAAGGTTACAAATGAGGTGAGTGGCACCCTTGGAACACCTAGTGCATCCTGAAGGGCACGTCGCATTGATGATGATAGAGGGATGGACATAGATGGCCCTAAGGCAAATAACAGGTTAAGAAATTTTAAAACAATTTCCCTAATTAAATGTCGCCCAGTACAAAACCTAAGTTTTAAGTCTAAAATTTTTCTAGGGGTAAAATTTTGTCTAACTTTAAAAAAAATAAAAAATAATAATAATAATTAAAAAAAAATAGATAAAATAAAAAAAATAAAAAAATTTAAATAAAAACCACTTAAGTAATAATTATGGTCTTCAAAAAATTTTGTAACATAAAGGGAGTAAGAGATTAAATTATTCATAAGAAATAAAATATGTGGATATAAAAAGTAAAGAGAGAATTAATTATTCTATCTTTTGATAATTTAAAAATAAATATTAAATTAATGATAAAAGGGAAAAGGGGTTATATTCCACACCTGCCTTTTTGAGTTCTAAGTAAAAGGGGAAAGAGGTAAAATCAAAAAAATCAGAAACTAGGGAAATGAGGTAACATAAAAAGGAAAAAGGGGAACTTAAAGGGAAAAGTGGGAAGTCAACTTAGTAAAGAACTTACATTTAAGAGATTTCTAACTTTAAAATGAATTAGCAATTTCATAATAGGGAAGGCCTTTAAAACTTGTAAGGGAATCTAGGGACACCTAGGAGTGATTCTAGGAGTAACTCTAGGTGGGTGAGGGAAATAAAGATAATTACTTAATTAAAGAAATTAATTTATGGAGGAATATAGGGAATGGGGGACACTTGTACGGAGAGGAATTTTTAGGAAATTATTTTTAAAACTTTAATTAATTGAGATTTGAGGAAACAAAGGAAGTTTGAAACTCTATAAAATAAAGGAAGGAGAAGGATGAAGGATCATATTCTGTTGGCGTAACGTTACACTGCAGAAATATCGACTTGACTGATTTACTTGTGTGAGTTGGGATACCCAGCTCAGAGAGGAGTGGTAGCTCGGCCTTGCAAGGTGAGATGGGAGCTAGACAAGACCTATGAATAGTGTGTGTGTGTGCCCCTTTGCGGCTCGGGGGGCTAAGGGGGAAGAAGAGTACCCATAGCATTGGTTGGGCGGTACCGATGTAGTCTCGACGGTTAGTCAGCGAGAGTTGCACGGAGCACGGGGACGTCACTTGGAGCAGGAAAACAAGCAATGGTACACTTTTTTAGTTGAATGATAGAAGGTTGTAGGATGTATGTTTTAGATCTGCATGTGTATTGGGTAGGTAAACTGTTTGTCTAGTTTCATGACTGAAATTTTTATAGCCCGGTTGAATGATTGGTTGATTTATTTCCGTGACCTTCGTCTTCCCACATGTCGTGACCACCCTGTGTGTTGATTGTGACCTTGAGGTTGTTATCCTTCGTCCCTATCTCTCCAGTCCTCGCGTGAGCAATCGGCTAGGAGCTTGATCTACGGTCATCGCCTTAGCATTAAAAGACCTATGGATCTCAACGCCCTGCTTTTCTGCGCAAGGATGGTGAAGTGAAGGATGAACTCATCCGTATACCTCTATTTTTGTCTCTAGCTGAAGGTTTTTCATGTGTCTCGATGAATTTTTTTTTTTTAGCTAACTCTACCACTTGATTGTGGGTGAAGTGTTTCTTCATCCTTGGTTTGTTTTTATCTCATTGTTATCTCATTTTTCCCCATGTGTATATTTGGATGGATCAATTTTAACCCATCGTTGTTCTTGGATGAAATTCTTAAATGGGCATGGTATTGGTATCCTAGAAACGGAAAACCAACTCCATTCTTGGTCTGCGTCCTTGTAATTTGCTTGTTGGAAAAAGAAAAAAATGGGGGAATGGGTTTGATATTCCTATTAGTCGATTTGAATTTTTTTTGGCCTGCGATTGCTATGCCCTTAATTTAATGAAAACATGTTATCGATTCCAGTCTGCAAAAATTTTTGTGACCCTCTTTTACCCTCTGCGTTGCTGAAATGAACTCTGCATTTTTAATGACCTCCCTGGAACGATTTACACCTTTGTTTAATGTTTTTCTTGGTGGATTTTAACTTATGTTTTTACCCCTACGTTACCTATACTCCCACTGGATTTTGTAGTAATTACATGCATCCTTTTTTTTACCACGTTGACTACCTCGAACAACATTCATTACCCTTATATTGCTTTGTGTGGGACAATGGACTATTCTTTCTTCTCTGTAAGATGATGAATCCATGATAGTGACAATGAATCTAAGCTCTACGATGGGATAGAACAATCATTATATTTTCTCTGCATTTCTGGTATAGCAATGTAACTTCCAAACATAAGTTTGTAGCTATTGAGACAACGGTATGGTTCTTGTGTTCCAGTGATAGAGAAATCATATATGGTGGACAACAAATTTTATATATGGAGAATTCATTTCACTATGTAGCAGAATCTAGAACTAAACTCGTTAACAATATCTCGGTGTCATGGTATTAAACCCTGCGAATTTTGTGTGTAACGTGTAGCATAAATTTTATAGTTAAACCCGATAATGATTTGTGGTATCATTTCTTTTAACCTCATGAACCCATGCGTTAATAGATAGAATGGATGTTTATTTGTTTGGTTGATGGGAAAACGCCCCATCTCTATCCCGGTATCGAGTCAACCGCCTGATCTCTGCATGTTTTCCACACCTGTGCGCCCCTCCCAATCTCATCCTGGCATTTTGATCACCTGTGCGTCCCTTCTCCATTGTGTGACAGTCACGGAGTCCCCTTTTTACACCGTATTTTACTAGGAATAATCCCATGAAAGGTGTCTCCCAAATTGTTTTCCCTTTGGCTGTCAATGCCCCTTTGGTTGCTCAAAACTCTAACGGTGTTGTAGTAGATTTCCGCCAGTATAAGTTCCTGAGTTCACTTGCCAGGATGACCACGATTCGCCTTCTAGTTGTAGCTACGTTTTCCCTGAATGCTACTCTGCATTTGCTATTTTGGAAACCCATTATGTTGTAGATGATCATAAAAGATATTGGTTGATTTCTTTCTGGTGACAGTAAAGATTTACTGATCTTCTCCTTCTAATAATATTGTTGATAGTATGGGTGTAAATCCTTATTTATATAATTATGATGTTAATCTTCTTAATTCAAAAAAGGAAAGTTGTTGACTCCTTGTTTGCCTTTCTATTTTGATTTCTCAAGCCCCTTATCTAAGAATAGGTAAGTTATCTTAAAGCCCCCTTTTTATTACTTGAGATATTGTGATTCTTCCTTTAATCTTGTTTATATGAATGCGAAGGTTGGATGAGGCCCTTAACATGCTTATTAAATTGATCCTCCTCTTATTTATTAAAATTGAAATTGTAGTTTAGTAATTGAAGCTCTTTTTTATTGTTGATAAGACTTTAGTTTTCCTTAATTCATATTTGGATATGTAGTTGGAATTGAAGTTCCTTCATGGTCCAATAAGTTGGATCTCCCTTTCCTTTCTATGAAATTGTAAGTTGACCTTGGGTTCTTTATTCTATTGTTGGGTGTTCTTCAATTGTTTATATAAAGTCTTAAGCCAACATTTAGTCCTTATGGATATTGCCTCTTTAAGATAGATATTCTTAATTTCTCTAAATGGATATAAATAAAGCATTTGACTTCTATTCAAAGTATTATTAGGTTGACCTCCTCATGGTATATTATTGGATATAATTTGGGTAATGAATTCTTATTCTACTACTTAATTTAGATGAGTCATTTCAAAGATATTTAGTTGCGTTGCATGAGAATGGTACTTGTTACAATATCTTGATGAAATTGATAATTGATTCTTGACATGCTTGAACTTAACTTAGGAGGAGTTATAAAAATGGGTGTAAATAGATCTCTACCTATTACAAGAATCATATATATGCTTTTGTAGATTTTATAACTCGGTTTTTATTCTCTTACTCAATTGGACTTATTTTCTGACGAATGGTGGATTACGTATATGGATTGTTCCTTGCACTATGATGAAACGATGTTAGTTACAATTGATGGAACTAGTATGGAATTTGGATTATGATTGATTAACGAGATGTAGAGACCTCCTTGTTACTCAGAATAGTCGCCAGCCCTGAGACCTTAAATGGTCACAATCAATGGTAACCTAGGCTTGAGAGTTGCTTATGTGTCCTCGAGGTCCTAACCATTGCAGGGTACAGTGGGCGGGTAGTCAGTCTTTTTATGTCGGTTGATTGTCGTTCATTGCTTTCAGATGCTTGATGTACGTCTTAGATCGTTATGCAGTTGTTGCAATTGCATGTGATCTATTCGTCTTCGTGTTGCGACACAGAGTATAATGTATATATACCCTTATACACACGCACACACAAAAAAAAAAAAATTCACTTGTTAAGAGAGGTTGTCATCGTGACGAAACGAGAAGTTCGTTACAACTATTATAAAACTCATGAAATATTAATTTAGAGATTTTTGTTCTCAAATTTAATTTTCAATAAGAATCAATTTATAACATCATTTGTTGCTTCACCATAAAATCCTAAACAAGACAACAAAACTCAATCCAAAATTATCAAACAAATCCTACTTCACCATAATATCCTTGCACAACAGGACCAAAAAATCAATCGAAAATTATCAAACAAATCCATAAGTAAAAGGTTGGAATATTGAAATCCATAATTACAAGATTGGAATATTGAAAGGTTCTTATGGAATCTACTTCTAGTAGACCACATCTACCATTTGATAAAAGGAAATAATTATTATGATAGTGGAAAATTATAATATATAAAATTTGATGGGTGAAAATTATCAAACAAATCCATAAGTACAAGGTTGGAATATTGAAATCCATAATTACAAGATTGAAATATTGAAAGGTTCTTATGGCATCTACTTCTAGTAGATCACATCTACCGTTTGATAAAAGGAAATAATTATTATGATAGTGGAAAACTATAATATATAAAATTTGATGGCTGTGTAAACGTTAAGGAGGTGTAGAGGTAGTTGTGTAAGGGAGATCGGAGATGGAGATAGCTTGTCAATGTGGACGTTGGCTACTTCAGAGAGTTATGAACGAAGATTACGATAGAATCAACTTTTAAGAGGGATTGATCCGTGTGAGGGTGAGACCTCCCTTGAAAGGAGCGTGCCTCCAAGATTGGGTGCCGACGAATGTGGGGATGGACACAAGCTATGGTGGAACCCATCCTCTGCATTTAGTTTAATAGTTCACTGTTCTCATAATTGATAATGCTATAATGTTACTATTTCTAATTTTAAGTTGTTTTAAGTAAATTATTGATAACTTGTGATGTTATGATTTAATTTAAAATATAAATATATGTATAAATAGTATATGTTTTTAAATATAGTTGTTAAATATTATTTTATTATTTGTAGTAATGATAAGAAGTTATATTCCATTGAGAACAAGTTTTGGTTTATTAAACTATAACACGAACACTTAATTAATGTTTTATAATGCCTTACAATCAAATAATTATAAATTAAAATTATTTAATTAATTTTTATTTTATGGATTTTTGTAGATGTTTTAGGTCTTGTTTATCTCCTTTGTTTCTTAAAATTTTTTAGGTCTTTGTGTTTTATTGTTAAAGTTTGGTAAAGTTTTGTATTAGTAAGAGTAAAAATATAGTTTGAATTTTTAACTTAATATTAATGATTTCATTATTTTTTTTAGCACTCTAATTTATATATTATTTACATTTATGTTATTTTTAAATAATGTGTTTTTCATCATTTTTATTATGGAAATTGTTATATAGAAGTCAGTGAGACTTGAAGTAATAATAAGAAATCTCAAAATTATTATACAAATTAGAATTTGAAAAATCCAAAATTATTATATAAATTATAATTTAAAATTAAAATCAGTTCTCTTCTATAAAATTGCAAAAATGGAATTTTTTTATCAATTTAAAGTATGTTTTAAATATTTAAATTAAGATAAATATAAATTACTTAAGTTATATATATAGATATATATTTTTGTTATTTGTTGTATTAAAAAAAAATGTTTTCCATAAACTCAAATGATTGGATTATAAATTTTAGGATTCAAGTTAGTTAGTGAAACATAAAATAAATTATTGATAAAAATTATAAATATATATTATAATTAATTTTAAGTTAGTTAATCAAAATTATTTTTCCAACATTATAATTTTAAATAAAAATAATTATTATGAAAATTATATTGATATAAATATCTTACTTCATTAATTCAAAAACATCTTAAAATGATTCTCTAATATTTCTTTTCACCCCCTTCCCCACCCTTATAGTGAGGGTGGGGGAAATATTAGAGAAAACATATATTTATATATACATTTTATCGAATAATGTATATATAAATATACACTTTTTCTAATATTTCCCCCTACCCCCACCTCTATATACAGTTTCTCTAATATTCCCCACCACCCCCACCCTCATAGTGGAGGAAGGTAGAAGAAAATATTATAGAAAATATATATTTATATATACAGTTTCCCTAATATTTTCCACCACCCCCACCCTCATAGTGGGGGAATAGATTGGGGGTGGGGGGTGGAGGAAATATTAGAGAAGATGTATATTTATATATACATTTTCTCTAATATTTCCTCCACCCCCATCTCAAACCTCAATGCCCCCACTATGAGAGTGGCTGTGGGGGGAAATATTAGAGAAAATGTATATATAAATATACCTCTTCTGTCTAAATATTAGAGAAGATGTATATTTATATATACATTTTCTCTAATATTTCCTCCACCCCCATATCAGCCCTCAATGCCCCCACTATGAGGGTGGTCGTGGATATATTCTCTAATATTTCCCCCACCCACCCTCATAGTGGGGACATTGAGGGTGAGAGTGGAGAGAAATATTAGAGAAAATATATATTTATATATACATTTTCTCTAATATTTATAAATATACATTTTCTCTAATATTTTCTCACATCCCACCCTCATATATACATTTTCTTTAATATTCTCATTCTCATATAACATCTAACTCTACTAATCCAAAAACATCTTAAAATAAGAAGATTCTTAAACTATATTAAAAATATCAATAATTGAAAATATTTCTCATGCATATGCATAAGTGTTAACATGTGAGAAAAAAATAGTTATTGGGACACTTTTACATAACATTATATCTTTGTATCCTCTTTAACTAAAGATTAAAAGATTCTATGGTTCAATGAATTTTTTGTTTCAGTTGGGTGTTTCATTAGTCTAGATTTCAATCTTCGTCCTTTTATATTTTATGTGTGGTTAGTGTATTTTGTGTCTGATTTATCTTCTATATTTATTTATATAATATTAAGTTTTTCATAAATTTAAATTAAATATAATATTAAGTTTTTCATAAATTTAATAATTTAAATTAGATTTAAAATAAATATCATTTTTATTTTTCAATGAGTGTTTCTTTTAGAGATTTAAGTTTATGTGAGTTTTCAAAACTTGAAGGAAAAGCACAGTTAAATTTCCAAAAAAAACACTCAAATCATGACCAATTATAGAAACCTATACACTAAAATTTAATTACTTATTAATTAAAAAAAAAAAAATTTATCATTTCATTTAAATTTTTTTATTAAAATCAAACATAAAATTAAAAAAATATTGTGAATAACTAGAACCATTAATATGTGCACTACATAACGACATATAATCTTGAATTCGTACAATGTGGCAGTGAATTCGTATATGAAAAAAAATGGATTTGAATTCGTATATTGCTACAATACATGGAAATTTTTGTGATATTTTTTGAGATTGATAACAGAAAAAATAATATATCAATGTATCATTAAATTTAAGGTGACAACAAAACCACTATTTTACATATGAGATCTATTTGTGGAAAACATAAGCTTGACATGTTACAGAGATAGGAAATACACTACAAACTTAAAAAAAAATAAGAGGAGGTGGTATCTTCCTCCTCTTATCTGGTTAGGTGCATTCTATAAATTTCTTAGTGTACAAAAATGACAACATAGAGTGAAGGGCACTAAAAAAATTTCACTGCCAATTTTTGTTAACCTTTTGAGACCAGGTTATAATAGAGTCAAGAGCAGGTTATAACACAGCCGATTTTTGACAAAAATAAATGTTGTTGTAGTATATACTAGTTGATAAAGTGAGAAGCAGAGAATACAGAGCAAGAGCAGAGAAGAAATAGAATTCAATATACTAGGAATGCAAGTAAAAGAGTACATGAGCAAAGGGAAAATAGTGGAGCTAAATAGGCTCAAGCAAATCAAGAAATGATAGTACAGCTGGCCAGGACAACTAGGAGTGTACAATCAGACTGTTGAGGTTACATTATATTTAACACTCCCTCTTAAAATCAACAGTTACAAACATCATCACTGATGATGCCCACGTGTTGTCTCTGAAAATCAAAAACGTATTTTTCGAGTGGCTTTGTGAAGATATTTGGGAGCTGATCTCGAGAGCCACATAATTGAAGTGCAATATCACCATTATTGACTAGCTCGTGGATGAAGTGAAAGCGAGTGTCAATGTGTTTTCTTTTCTTGTGAAACACATGATTTTTGGATAGAGCAATTGCTGAGGTGTTGTCATAGAAGATAGGAGTTGGATCATTTTCTGTATGTGACATATCTTTCAATATTTTTCTCAGCCACATAGCTTGACAGGAAGCTCAGGTAGTAGCAACATTTTCTGCCTCTGCAGAAGATATTGATACAATTGGTTGCTTCTTTGATGCCCATGAAATTAGGTTCGTGCCTAGGTGAAAAACATGTCCTAAGGTGCTTTTCCTGTCATCTAGGCTGCCTGCAAAATCACTGTCTATATAACCAGAGAGTTGATTGTTGTCAGATTTAGTGTACCATAAACAAAAATTGAGAGTTTTTGTAACATATCTCAGAATCCATTTTTCCATCTTCCTGTGAGAATCTTTGGGGGATTCCATGTATCTGGAAACAAGGTTGGTTGCATACATAATATCATGCCTAGTTTCTGTAAGATACAACAAACTTCCTACTAAACTTTTGTACAGGGTATGGTCCACTACAGGGCCTTCATCTTTCTTGCTCAATTTTGTGCCTAGGGGTATAGGGGTTTCTGCTGGATTGCATTGTTTCATGCAGAATCTTTTGATGATGTCTGCTGCATACTTTTGCCGACAGACAAAAATTCCTTTGGTTGATTGATCAACCTCAATCCCCAAAAAATATTTTATTATGCCAAGATCTGTCATCTCAAACTCAGATTGCATGGGATGTTTAAAATTGGTTAATTCAAGATTTCCAGTATATATCATGTCATCAACATATAAACATAAAATCAAAATTTTACTGTGCTGATCTGTTTTGGTGTAAAGAGTTGGCTCATTTTGGTTTCTGCTAAAACCACTTTTGACCAGGTAAGTGTCAATTCTGTTGTACCAAGCTCTTGGAGCTTGCTTTAAGCCATACACTGCTTTCGTCAACCGATATACTTTGGCTGGTTTCTCTTGGACTTCAAATCCAGGAGGCTGATTGACATAAACTTCTTCTTCTAAGAAACCATTCAGGAAAGATGAATTGACATCCATCTGGTATACTTGCCATTTGTGTTGGGCTGATATAGCCAGTAGAGTCCTTAGAGTGTCTAATCTTGCTACTGGAGAAAAGGTTTCACCATAATCAGTACCTGGTTGTTGTGAGAATCCTTTGGCAACAAGTCTTGCCTTGTGTTTTTCAATCTGGCCTTTTTCATTGAATTTAGTTTTGTAAACCCACTTGACACCAATACTCTTCTTGTGTCTGGGAAAATCAACAAGATCCCATGTCTTTTTCTTCTCAATGGAGTCAATTTCTTGGTTCATGGCTTAACCCAATGTGGCTCCTTAGTTGCTTCTTTAAATGATGTAGATTGACATGACATTAAGGAAAAAAGGTTGTGTTGTTCAATGCCATCCAATTGCTGATGGATTTCTCTCAAACTTCGAGTTCTCTGATTTTGAATATCAGAGGATGAGTCTCTGCTTGAAGTTGAGTCATCCTGAGAATTTTCAGATCATTTTTGTATCTGCAATCTTGGAAGAGCAGGTTGAGGTACTTGTTATCCTGAATTTTCTATGTTTTTAGAACTGTGTGGCAATGGATTTTGACTGTCCATTTGCTGATTTTCTGATTCATTCCAGAGTTGTTTTTTCAGAAATTTTACATCGCTGCTGAGAATTAGTTTCTTTGAGATTGGATTATAAAGTCTATAGGATTTAGATGTTTCATTGTATCTAGTGAAGATGCGTTTCTCACTTCTATCATCAAGTTTCTTCCTTAATTCGGAAGGTATGTGAGCATATGCTATGCATCTGAATGTCCTTAGATGCACAACATTTACCTTTGTCCCACTCCATGCTTCTTGAGGGAATTCCATCTTTAGACTTGTGGTTGGAGATCTATTCAAGAGATAAGCTGAGCATGCTACTGCTTCAGCCCAAAAAATATTTGACAAGCATTTCTCTTTGAGTAGGCTTCTTTCCATGTTCATTATTGTTTGGTTTTTCCTTTCAGCCACTCCATTCTGTTGTGGAGTATCCCTGGTTGTATTTTGCTTGATAATGCCTTGTGATTTGAAAAAATTTGTAAATTCGTTGGAGTTGTATTCTCCTCCTCCATCGGACCTGAGTGCTTTTATATATTTTCCACTCTGTTTTTCATCTTCTGCTTTGAATTCTTTGAATTTTACAAAAGTGTCAGACTTGTGTTTGAAAAAATAGATCCAAATTTTCCTGCTAAAGTCATCAATAAACGTTAGAAAGTAAAAGCTACCACCTATTGACTCTGTTTGCATTGGTCCACATAGGTTAGTGTGAACAAGTTCGAGATGTTGTTTGACTTGAGTGGAGGACTGTGGAAAACTAGTTCTCTTATGTTTTCCATGTATGCAAGACTCACATGGGGAATTTTGTTCTTTGAAGATAGGGAGACCTTTGACCATGGAGCGCTTCTGTAGAATACTTAGACTCTGAAAGGGTAGATGTCCAAATCTTGTATGCCAAACCATAGTTTCATTGGGGGTGGATGTACTTTGTGCATATGTTTGGATCAGATTTGCAGTTCTGAGCATCAGGGGAAACATCCTATTTTGAGTCATGTGGATTTCAGAAATCAATTTTCTATTGGGGGTGTTATCAAATATCTACAAGATGCTCCCTCAAAAAGTAACTTATATCCATGTTCAATGAGCTGTCCTACACATAGTAGATTATGTTTCAGATCTAGAACATGATAAACATTGTTTATGTCTTTCTTTACATTATGTTTAGTAAGAATAGGTACAATTAATTTTCCTTGAACATTGACTAAGGAATCATTTCCAAGTGTAATATCAGATGAGATTGAAGAATCAATGCATGAAAGCAAATCTTTGTTAACTGACATGTGATTGCTGCATCCACTGTCCAGCAACCAGACATCTTTAGGTTGTTCTTCAGTCTTGTGGTATAAGAGAAACATACCTCCTAAGGGTTCTCCCGTATGATTTGACACATGTGTTCTGCCTGAGAGCTAATTTGCTTTCTTCTTCCTACATTCAGATTCATAGTGTCCATACTTTTTGCAGTAATAGCATTGTATGCTTTATTTGTCATTTGATCTTCTCCCTTTGCCTCTTTGAGGCCGAAAACTCTGATTCTGATTTTGTTGTCTGTGTCCTTGGAAATATTGATTCGGGTGCTATCGTCTGTGTCCTCCAATGGAGTGAGGGTTATTGGGACTGCTCCCTCTTCCTTGGTGACCTCTGCTTTTCCCTCTGCCTCTCCCTCGGCTGAAGGAGAATTTCATTTTGAAAGCATTGGATATTGACTCATCTGTGAGATACAGTCTGGTCTCATGTGTCAACAGGGAACCGATTAGTTCACTTGTTGAAAAACGTGACAAATCCTTGGATTCAAGGATTGCTGTAATGAACATTTCGAATTTTGTTGGTAAACTTCCGAGGACTTTCTCAACAATGTGTTGATCAGTGATGGCTTCACCAGTCAATCTGATCTAGTTCACGATGCCCATGACTCTGGTCATAAACTGATCCACATTTTCAGACTCTTTCATTCTTAGAGTCTCAAATTGCGTCCTCAAGGTCTACAGTTTGACTTTTTTGACCCTGTCATTTCCTTGGTAGGCTATTTTAAGGATGTCCCAGGCCTGTTTTGAAGCACCAACGCCTGTGATTTTTGAGAAAATCAAGTCATCCACTGAATTTTGAATCCATAATTTTGCTTTATTCTCTCTGTTCCTATGAGTTTCCTGAGCAATTCTCTATTGGTTTGTCATAGCAGCAAGGTTTGGAGGATATAGTTCCACATATCCAAGATCCACTGGATCCCAGCACTCTTGTGCTTGCAAGAAAGATCTCATTCGAAGAGACCAAAACTCAGAATTCTTTCCAAGAAGAATCAGACCTTGAGTTGGTCCTAAATTGCTAGACGTTGCCATCTTTAAAGAATTTTAACCAAACAGAAAAAAAATTGTGAGAAAATTTCGTATTTACCTGTTTCCTATGCGTAAAACCATGCTACTAATTTCTTGAAGTGACTTCGAAACTTCGCGATTCGAGATTTCGTGAGTTTCAACTTCCCGACTTTGGCCTTTCACAGTTCGGGAGTTCGGAACTCTTGTATATGAGTCCTTCAATTTCTTGTCTCCCCAACTCCCAGTCGCTAAAACGCCGAAAAAGAACTTAATGGTTCTGTATTGGCCCTTAGCCTCCATCTATGTGACCACGACCGGTGACCACGCACCTAATCGTTCAAGCACTACCATATTTTTGGGATTTAGGGAATCTCGATGCTAGCACTCTGCCGCTTCTCTGTCCCTCAGTATGCTAAAATCTGAAATATCCTGGCGCCTGTTCCTCTTGCATGCCTTTTCGGGATTTCGGGATTCGAGACTTTGTGACCCAAGCTACAACCTTCCTTGGCCCTTCGAACTCCCTAAGTCTGAAATGTCAAAATGCCGAAATTCCGGTCTATGAGGCTGTGTCCTCCATGACTGTAACCTTCTTTTGGAACTTCGGGGGTTCCAACGCCAAAATACCTCGATTCCTTGTCTTCGAAATTCCCGAAATGCCGAACCCTGGTATGTCAAAATCCTGACCGTATCTTCGTGACCCGACAATACTCCTCCTGTGATTTCGAGAATTCATGTTTCGAAATTTCGCGAATCCCGTTACTCAAATTTCTTCCCTCTCGTACTCCCGGTATCTGAAATACCGAAGTACCTAATTCAAAGATGCCTAAACTCTAATCCTGCGAGAGATCAATGGTTGTGAGCTTCCCTTGATCCGATGTCTTTGATCCTTTCGGGATTTCGTGGGTCAAGAGTTCTAAATTTGTGTCCTTTGGGTCCTTGGTACCCGTAATTCTGAAATGACCTCCAACCTCTCTTCAGGAATCTCCTGATATCTTGATCGCTTGCCACGTGTCCTTCGACGTTTCGGGACTTCGTGACCCGGGACTTCCTATGTCAATGACTCTTTCGCCTCTGACACCCGGTATCCAAAACCACGATGAGCCTCCAGATTTCTTGACACGATTCCTCTATAGATGGACGGTCCTGATCTCTTTGGGATTTCGCGAATCAGGAGTTTGCGATGCAGCGACTCCTCGATCCTTTGACACTCTGGCTCCCTAACTCCGAAATGTTGAAATTCAACCACGATTTTAGAATTTCGTGAATCGACTTTTCTCCTTTGCACTGCAGAGGACTAAATTTCGTGCACTTTCTCACAGATCCAACGGTTGTCAGTCCTCTGCACTAAATTTGACGGCTGAAAAGCTTCTTCCTTTCCTGCGTGCTCCTCGTCCTTTTTGAACTAGATTCACTCCTAAGATCTATTAGCCAGACCGATCTGATGGCTGCGTCTATTTGTTCTTGGCTGCTTTAGCATGTTCTTGCAAAGATTTTTCTCCTAAAGAAAGAAATTTGTGAATCTTTCACGAGTTTGTGAAGATTTCCCGAATTCCTTAAACGTTTCTGCCTTCTGCAACAATCTTTCATAAATTTGAAGCAATTTCGCGAGATCTTTAAATGATTCTGCCTTCTGTAGCTCTGACTCCTCAATCTTTTGAGCGTATTCCACTCTCCTTCCTCGTGCGTGCTTTCTGCAACGATCTTTTCAGTGGATGGCGGACTACGGATTTCTCTCGAGGCTTTGTGAAGAATCTCGCGTCCTATGCTCTCGTTCACAGTGTAGGCTTTGTGCTATTGAGGATCAAGTTGCTCTCTAGACTGTGTGAAGAGGCTTACTGTTGAAGCTCAGATACCATGATAAAGTGAGAAGCAAAGAATATAGAGCAAGAGCAGAGTAGAAATAGAATTCAGTATATTAGAAATGCAAGTAAAAGAGTACATGAGCAAAGGGAAAATAGATGAGCTAAATAGGCTCAAGCAAATCAAGAAATGATAGTACAGCTGGCCAAGATAGTTGGCAGTGTATAGTCAGATTACATTATATTTAACACTAGCGAGTGGCCAAAGCATACAAAACCTTAGAATTCAAAAAGCCTAACAACTCTGAAGAGACCCATTAAAACAGGAGCTATAGGGTTGGTGGAAACAGCATTGGCCGCCTGTTAAATAAAATAAAAAGGCAGTTCGAATAGTGTTGATGCTCTCATGACGGGGATGCTAGGGTTTTTAGGTCGCACGATAAATCCAAAAGGTAGGACAATGATCTCCACTACGTAGTGTATATATATTGTTCTGAAGCAGCATTTGCATAAATCCAGTGCCTTTTAAAACTCTGCTGATGTTGTTACAAGACACATAAGACAGCGAGATCGTTATTAAGATTACTTTCGAAGTTTAATAGACTACTTGCTTGGTTTGTTCCCTGGCAGGCATGAGACAGCAATATCATTATTATGGTTAATTTAAAAGTTAAATATAATATATGTTTGGCTTGCCTTCTGTCGTCTAAGACAGTTGCGCCAACACGATCATTATCAAGATTACTAGACTATTTGTTGGGTTTGTCTTCCTCAAGCTATTTTATTTATAAAGATGATTGCCAACCAAGATTTGTATAAATACAGCCAACCAAGATTTGTATAAATACAGCCAACCAACATTTATATAAACCACGGGATTTTATTGATCACAGAATACAAAATCTGATTCACGAAGAAACTTTATTTAAAAAAAAGAATACAGAAGAAAAATTTAGGAAACATGAATTTCTACGAAATCCATTTCATTATATAAAATTCAGAACACCGAAAACATGAATTTCTGCGAAATCCATTTCGTCATATAAAATTCATGCGATCCAATTTCGTATCATACCCACTAATTAAAATCTTGATGATTCGTACTAAGTAATAATATCGCAGTCCAAAATATTACTAGCCCACCCACCTACCAGGCGACTGATCAACGCCGAGTGCCGCCGACATTTTGCCGCCCACCGAGTGACGCCCTTCTACTACTCTCCTGCCATCTTGCAGCGCTCCATATAAGTGGCTGTGTTCATCGGGTGCCCTAATGATTAACGGATGTAAAATGATATGGGCTTAATCTGGAAGTTTTATGATTAATCTGGTGCCCTGATGATAAACTGGAGATAAAATGATATGCAACATAAAACTTTTATGATTAACTGATGTAAAACTAGCACAGTCGCTAACTCGCGGTTGGTGAACGTCAAAAGGTAGCTTACGGCTGTTAAACTTCCCGCTTAGTTAAAAAAATCCTAATTAACACAGTAAAAAATACAGTTATTTTTAAATACAATTAGGTAAATGTAAAAAAGTAAACATATAAACGGATGTATTTATAACAACTCGGAAATTAATGGATGAAATCAGAGCCATTCATTTATTGTGACAACTATGAATATTCTAGGCATATTTAATCTAGTCCATAGAAAACGTATTAAAAACTAAAAACCTATTAAATGTACACATTGTCAATAAGTGTACACCTTTGAGCCCTTTCAGCGTAATTATAGAAACTTGATCTGGAAATTTTCAATAAATTGTTTTTATTTAAATATTTATATAATTATATGTTAATTAATTTTATATAAATGAACTAATTAAAAACATTTGATATTTAAATCTGTTTTTATTGAGAAAATCAGTAACTAGACACACATTATTAATGGAGGGTTTATAACTTGTGATTTCACATAAAGGAATGTCAATACACTCCATCACCATCACCCATTGGTTCTACATCCCAAAAACAATTTAAATCTTATCTTAATTTTAAGAAAATACATTAAATAAATATTTATTAATATGGTTGAATGTATATTTAATTAATATATTTTTAAATTTATATAAAATAATATTAATTTAAATTTATAATAATAAATTAATTAATAATTTTCATACATTTTTTTATTAATTTTATAATATATATATTTTTTTATCCAAAGTTTGGAGTTATTTATGTTTAAATAAAAGTGAAATTTCTTCCTAAAAGCTATTTTACATTTCAATTAAAAACATAGCATCGACATTACAAAATCGTTTGTTAGAATCCTTAGTGATACAAAGTAAAGCGGAAATGAATTAATGAAACACATTTGGTGTTTAAATCTTAACTTGATTTTAAGAAAACAAATTAATTAAAATGTTTGTTGATACAATTAAAACCTATATTTACCTAATATATTTTTGAACTTATATAAAATTATATTAATTTAATTTTATAATAATAAATTAATAAAAAATAATAATATATTTCTCTTTATAAATTTTATAATCAATTTTTTTATCAAAAGTTTGGAATTACCTTTTTTTTAACTAGAATCCTTGGTGATGCAAAGTCGAGTGTAAATATAATTAACAAATTTATTTTACTTGAAAATTTTATTGTCCAACATTAAGTTATTAGTCCTTGCTTGCGTTGAGAAAGGATTTTTACTAATTAATTTGCATCGATTTATGTATTTTGAAACATTAATTTATCTTGCTCTTTCTCTAATGTGTTATAATTTTTCCAATTATTTAAACCTAGATGAATTGAGGTGAATATTTCTCTTAGCCTCTAGAATGTTTAGAGTGTTTTGATTTCCTTTCTAAAATCGTCTATGTTATGTTATACTTCCTAAAGGATTCAAATATTTTGGTATTTTTGTATTTAAAATATAAGTTATTTTGACAAATCTTCAACATCAAAAGAATTTAGTTATAATGAATACACTACATAGAATTATTATTCAATTATACTTCTTGAAATCTAGAGATAAAACTCCTTTTTTCATTATTTTCCATCGGACACTCCTCTTCTCTCGAGCCCTATGTTGGACACCTCTTCTCTCCTAAAATTTGATATACATTCCTCCAATCACTAGTTGAATGAGAAAATTTTGTGTGCATACGACCAAAGCTCAAATTAGTAGATGATGTAGAGAGAGCATAAGAAAGCTAAGGCACATACTTCAAGTTTTTCGACCTTGTTTACCATGTTAATATTTATCCGACATTTATTGGGAAGAAATATAAATTGTTGAAGAAAAGAAAGGTCTGATGAGCCGGATAGAAGGGGTTCTCACTTACCAGCTAGGTATCCATAAAGGCTTCCTAAGAGGAGATGCCGCTACATTTGCATAAGCCCTTACCTTCTCCAATATCATATAATACCTTTCATTCCCATCTGCATGGAACAAGAGTTCAACAAAGTGACATTTTAGGACCTTCTAGGCTTGGAATTGACATCTCTAACTAATGCCAATTTGATCCTCCTCAAAATATATTTCTAAACTTTGTAATAAGCATTTAATTTATTTTTTTGGAAAAGTTGAGAAAATGTCCTAAATTCCCTTGGAAGTTGAAAATAATTGTTGTGATTGTTTTCCTTCCAATTTAACCCATTAAAAATGAAGGATGTGATGAACAAGATAATCCAATGGAAGAGAAGAGAGTAGATATTAAGAAGAAATGGAGAAGGTAAGTTGTATAAAGGAGATCTCTAAGAGATAGTCAACTCAAGGATCATAGGGCAAGGGAGAGATTGTGTCTATGCACACATGAGAAAATTTTGTTGTTGAGTTCAATCCACCTATAAATTTGTTCTTTCTAGTGAGTAACAATGCATTAATTTTTTTATGCATAGCTCACCCAATGTTTTGTAATCAATTTAATTAAATCAAAATCCCCTAGAACTTGGTTTTCAGGAACCCAAATTCAAAGGAGAAATCTAGTGTGTCCTTTATGTTAGGTTTCAATTGGATCTTTACTCCTTCCAAACACTAAATCTTCCACCAGCTATAACTTCTTCAACCACCAATCCTATTATCCATAATTTTTCATGTGGCTCTATGAAGATTTAACTACGTTGGTAGGTGATTCATTCAACTATGTACGTGTAGGTTGGAATAATGAGCAAGATTCCTATTTTTTTCAATGAAATTTCTCCACTCCACCTCACCAATCCACTTCACCAATTCCCACTTGTGATATCATGGCAAGTAATTCAAGAAATTTCCCTCTCAGTCAACCATTTGATGTTTTCTATTAATAATCAACATAATTACATGCTTCATAATCACATTACATGAAGTATTAGCATAATTTACAGTCATGGGGGAAAACAGGGTGTTACATTTCCCTCAACCTTAAAGTAACATCATCCTTAGTGTTTAAAACATCATACATATTGATGCAGGAGCATCACCAACAAGCACAAGTGGAGGACAACTAGATATACACCAACACACATTTTGAAGATATTTTGAATTTCAAAGGATGGAACATTAATGTAATATCTGAAAAGATATAATTGCTCTTAAATTTTTTGGGGGATTGTAATACAGATATTGAGCATTGCTCTCATCTATTGGTTGTAGGCATTTATTTGTAGTGAATGTAAAGTAGTTGTAGTCTTTAATTTCTATAAGATATCTTAGAGTTGTAGGAGGGAAAAACTCAAGAGGACTCGCTCGTATGTATTTGTATTGAAATTCTCATTGTATAAGCAGTAGAGCAAGAGAGAAAGAGAGCATAGAAGGATAGAGAAGAGAAAAGATTGTAGAAGTTGTTGAGAAGATAATTGTTTCTATAGAGACCATGTACAGAAGAACTTGAATTAATACAAGAATGCTTTGATCCAATTTCATGGTGTTTTATGGTTACTGTTTGCATATATTGAATAGTATGTTTACAGTTTGCTTATGTACTCTTTTATGCATGTGTTTCAATGTTGTGTATGTACGTGATTTCATGTTGAATGTATGAAGTCCGTGGGAAGAGTATGATTTTCAATTGTTTCTCTTCCTGATAATTCCTGCAAGGAGTGCAGTGAAAGTTTGCAAGGAGTATGTCGACAAGTTTCTGAGTCTTACCTTAGAAAATATCAGGAGAGATATCGTTGATCTTATACCAGTAGGAGTGAAAGTATAGCACAGAGTCCTACAAGGTGTGCACAGGTTGAGGAGAGTCTCGGAATTATCCAACCCAAGTGAGTGGTTGAAGAAATTTTATTGCAAGGAGTGGGCAGAGTTAGAGTTGTTGAATAACCAGAGGTTATTGTGGAAACTGCAAAGAGTGCATGCAGGAGTTTGCAGGGAAAATCCAAGCTCAGGAAGGATAGAGACTTGGAGGGGTTCAGATGAAAGGTGAGGTTTGAAGTCACCTCATGGAATTAAGCTCAGGAGGGTCGATGTCGATTCATTTGATGGGGAGTCATTGAGAACTTGAACGGATGGTGGAAATTATCATAGGGAGAAGCATCAATTTTCCATGGGCCATTGGATCTGGTAGATTTGTGGGAAGGATAAGGTCGAGTGTCTTTTCAACACTCATAGGCCCAAAAGAAAGGGTAGTCGTCAAATCCAGTGGAGCGTGAGCCGTTTATTTCTGGATTCAGAAGAGTGTGAAGGAAGATGTAACTCGGAGGTCACAAATCGTGAAATCACGACGTGATATGGACCATCAGATCGTGGAGGAATTGGGACCGTTGATCTGAGGTGAGGAATTCACAAGTTCAAATATCAAGAAAAGGGACCAAATCCACATTGCGAGTTCCCGATACATGAAATTCCGATGCGCTGGGAGGTGGACCCAAGGGTTTGACTGCAGGTCATATGGTGGAAGAATAAGGGAGGAGATAGGGACCGTTAGCCCTATTTCAGGGTTTTGGGAATCAGAGGTGTCGAGGTGACTCAAAACGAAAGTCCTAAAATCATGAAATGTGAAGCGCCTTTGTTTAGGCTTGTGGTCACTATTAGTGGTCGCGGGGGTAGATCTCACGCCTAGTTCTTGATCGCACAGCCGAGGTTTGTAAAAGGAGACTTGTGGATTTGTTTTTGTGGAGGTTCCACCAAGGACCTGGAGAGCTTCTTCAACTCAGGAATAGAGGAAGACCCATAGACCGAGAGGTCAGCAGACCCTGCTGAGGTAGGGGCTCTGCGTCAGGTGGTATCATAGATAACAACTATTGATTTTTGTAGAGGGAAGACAAAGGGAAATTGTGATTTGAATTCTACATGGAAAGATTGAAACAATGTCGCCAAGGAGACGTCCAGAAAAAACTTTACCTAATATAGTTGTGGAAAGGGAAATGAGAGAACTTTGTGCTCAATTGTATGCTATGGAGACATCACAAAGGAAGACACCTGATACAAGAGATATCATTTAGGATGAAAGAGAGAATGAAGAGGGAGCAGAAGAAGTTGTAGCCGAAGATGTTGCGTAGGAATGTCTATTTAAAGTTGTTGCATGGATAGGTGCCTGAGCAAAGTTGGACATCCCGATGTATGAAGGAAACTTGGACATTGAGGAACTGGTAGATTGGTTTAGAGCTCTCGATAAATACTTCGATTATGAAGATATCGAAGAAGACAAGAAAGTAAAGCATGTTTTCACTAGACTAAAAGGACATGCAACACAGTGGTGGGATGAACTGCAGGTTGATAGGCGTTGCAAAGGAAAACAAATAATTAAGAGCTGGGATAGAATGGTAGCGAAGATGAATAAGAAATTCACACCCAGGTATTATCAAATCAATCTGTTTCGAGGAATGTAGAATTTGAGACAGAAAGGGATGACAATGAAGGAATAGCCTGAGGAGTTTTACAAGTGAAATATGAGAGATGGTCATCCTGAGAGTGATGGTGAAAATTTCGCCAGATATATGAATGGCCTAATATATGAGATTCAGGACGAGATGAGCATGGTGACAATAATAAATGTGGAAGATGCTTATCAAGTTTCTCTGAAAGAAGAAGATAAATTGGCCTGAGAGAAAGGTCAAAGGGGAAGAGGTAGAATTCACAGCAGAGGCAAAGGAATTGCCCAGGAGAGAGTGAAAAATCCCAGGGATGAAGAGAATAAACCTTATAATCACCCACAAAGAGGAGGAAGTGCACAAGGAACACAATATGCCGACAGGAACACTTTTCCTCAAGCAAGAGGAAGAGGAAGAGGCAGAGGAGGTGAAGTAAAGTGTTTTGTTTGTGGGAATATAGGACACAAATCTTGGGAATGTCCCAATAGAAAAATGGATGGATGAGGCGAAGCTCACATTTCAAAAGAAAAAAGGTGAAATGTTGGGGCAAAAGATGCAGAAGGCAGAGGATCCTCAATGATGAGGAAAGTTCTCTTGAAGCCAGAGAAAGAGATGGAAAATCTAGTCTAGAGGAACAATTTGTTTAGGATAGCTTGCAAAACCAAGGATAGCGTATGCAAGGTGATAGTTGACAGTGGAAGAATGGATAACTTAGTATCCACAGAAATGGTGGAGAAGATGGAATTGGAGACAATTGCACATCCAAGCCCATGTAAAGTTTCGTGGTTACAAAAAGGGCATCATGTAATAGTTACTAAACAATGTTTAGTTGAATTTAAGATAGGGGGTTATAGAGATGATATTTTATGTGATGTTATTCCCATGGATGTCTATCATATTTTGTTGGGGAAGCTGTGGAAATATGACAGGAATGTTATTCATGATGGAAGAAATACCACTTATACCTTGGAGAAGAATGGTAGGATGTATATGTTGCTGCCAATTAAAGACAAGAAGGTGAAAGAAGAAACAATAAATAATATACTTCTCATGAGTGGGAAGGAACTTCTTGATGAAGTCAAGAAAGATCAAGAAATGCAGTTTTCTATGGTTAGAAAAACTAGAGTCATCTTGAGCAGTACCTCAATAGATGATCTACCTGAGGAAATTCAGGAACTGCTAGAGAATTTTGTTGATATAGTGGTGGATTATTTACCTTGTTTGTTCCCACCCATCAGAAGTATATGCCATCAAATTGACATTATACCAGGAGTGATTTTACCAAACAAATCCATGTATAGATTGACGCCGCAGGAGAATGAAGAGGTTAAGAAGCAAGTCCAGGATTTGATGGATAAAGGGTTGATTAGAGAAAGCTTGAGTCCATGCATTGTACCTACAGGGTTAAGTTCGAAGAAGGATTGCGGATGGATAATGTGTACAGACTTGAGGGATATAAACTAAATCACCATCGGGTATAGATTCCCTTTACCCAGGATGGATGACTTGATGGATTGCTTGAGTGAGGCAAAGTTTTTTTCAAAAATTGATTTGAAAAGCGGATATCATCAGGTTAGAATGAGGGAAGGTGATGAAGAGAAGACAACATTCAATATGAATAAAGGACTATATGAATGGCTTGTCATGCCGTTTGGTTTGACGAATGTGCCAAGTACTTTTATGAGGTTGATGAACGAAGTCTTGAAAGATTTCATTGGGAAGTTTGTAATTGTGTATCTTGATGATATGATGATCTTCAATAAGACCGAGGAGGAACATTTGAGACATTTAAATTCAGTGATGAGGAGGTTGAAGCAAGAGAAGTTGCTGATAAATCTGAAGAATTCGTCTTTCATGAAGACATAGATTATTTATTTAGGTTTTGTGATCTCTTCAAATGAATTGAAGATGGATCTAGGGAAGGTAAAATAAATCAAAGAATGGTCGTCGCCAAGGAATATCTTTGAAGTCAGAAACTTCCATAGACTAACCAATTTTTACAGGAAGTTCATCATAAATTTTAGTGGAATTTGTGCACCAATGATGGACACAATCAAGAAAAGACATAAATATTTTCATTGGAAAGAGGAGGAAGAGAAAAGTTTCAAGTTGTTGAAAAATAAGATAATTGAACAGCCAGTTCTGGTTCTACCAGATTTCAGTAAAACATTTCAAGTGAGATGTGGCATGAGTGGATTTGTGATTGGAGCAGTCTTAAGTCAAGACAATAGACCAATTGCATATTTCAACGAGAAACTGAATGATTCCAAAAGGAATTATTCTAGGTATGATAAAGAATTTTATGCATTCATACAAGCACTCAAGAAATGGAGGCACTACCTGGTTCCAAAAGTGTTCATTTTGTATAGGCACTAACTTTGTGCAAGGAGTGCATAGATTTAGAGTTGTCGAATAAGCAGAGGTTATTGTGGAAACTACAAAGAGCACGTGCATGATTCCTTATAATCCAGGAGTTTGCAGTGAGAATCCAAGCTCAGGAAGGGTAGATACTTGAAGAGGTTCACAGGAAAGACAAGGTTTGAATTTGCCTCGTGGAATTAAGCTCAGGAGGTTTGACGTCGAGTCATTTGATGAGTCATTGAGAACCTGAACGAACAATGGAAATTCTTGGAGGGATAAGTGTCGATTTTCCATGGGCCGTTAGATCCAGTATATATGCGGGAAGGATAAGGTTGAGTGTCTTTTCGAAACTCTTAGTTCCAGAAGAAAAGGTAGCCATAAGATCTAGTGGAGCATGAGCCATTAATTTGGCTCTCCGAAATATAGGCATTTTGGGAGTCGAAAGAGTGTGGAGAAATATATAACTCGGAGGTCGTGAATCGCGAAATACCGATGTGATCAATGCCATCGGATCGTGGAGGAATTGAGACCATTGATCTTAGGTGAGGAAGTCATGAGTTAAAATATTGGGAAAAGGGAGCAAAGCCACATCGCGATTTCCCGATACGCAAAATCCCGACGCGCTCGGAGGTGGACCCCAGTTTTTTATTGGAGGTCATATGGTGCAATAATAAGGGAGGACGTAGGGACCGTTAGCCCTATTTCAGGGTTTTGGGATTCAAATATGTCGAGGTGACTTAAAACAGAAGTCCAGAAATTGTGAAACGCGAAGTGCCTTTGTTTAGGATTTTTGTCACTATCGGTGGTCGCGTGGGTAGAGCTCACGCCTAGTCCTTGATCGCACAGGTGGGGTTTGTAAAAGTATACTTGTGGATTTGTTTTTGTGGAGGTTCCACCAAGGACCTAGATGGTTGTTTCAACTCAGGAATAGAGGAAGATCCATAGACCGGGAGGTCAGTAGACCCTGTGTAGGTAGGGGCTCTGTGTTAGGTGGTATAAGAGATAATAAATATTTTTTTTCGTAGAGGGAATACAAAGGGAAATTGTGATTTGAATTTTGCATGGACAGATTGAAACAATGTCGCCAAGGAGATGTCCAAAAAAAAATTTACCTGATCCAGTTGTGGAAAGGAAATGAGAGAACTTTGCGCTGAATTTGATGCTATGGAGACATCACAAAATCAAACACCTGATACAGAATATATCATTTAGGATGAAAGAGAGAACGAAGAAGGAGCAGAAGAATTTGTAGCCGAAGATGTTGTGGAGGAATGTCTATTTAAAGTTGTTGCAAGGATAGGTTCTAGAGCAAAGTTGGACATCCTGATGTATGAAGGAAACTTGGACGTTGAGGAACTCCTAAATTGGTTTAGAGCTCTAGATAAATACTTTGATTATGAAGATATCGAAGAAGACAATAAAGTAAAGAATGTTGTCACTAGACTAAAAGGACATGCAACATGGTGGTGGGATGAACTGCAGGCTGACAAGCATTGCAAAGGAAAACAAATAATTAAGAGATGGGATAGAATGGTGGCGAAGATGAAAGACAAATTCATGCCCAGGTATTATCAAATCAATCTGTTTTGAAGAATGCAAAATTTGAGATGGAAAGGGACAATAATGAAGGAATAGCCTGAGGAGTTTTACAGGATAAGTATCATAGATGGTCATCATGAGAGAGATGGTGAAAAGTTCGCCAGATATATGAATGGCCTAATATATGAGATTCAGGACGAGATGAGCATGGTGACAATCATAAATGTGGAAGATGCTTATCAGGTTTCTCTTAAAGAAGAAGATAAATTGGCCCGAGAGAAAGGTCAAAGGAGCAGAGGTATAATTCAGAGCAGAGGCAAAGCAATTGCCCGGGATAGAGTGAAAAATCCCAAGGATGAAGAGAAGAAACCTTATAATCATCGAGAAAGGGGAGGAAGTTCACAAGGAACACAATATCCTGACATGAACACTTTTCCTCGAGCAAGAGGAAGAGGAAGAGGCAGAGGAGGTGAAGTAGAGTATTTTGTTTATGTGAATATAGGACACAAATCTTGGGAATGTTCCGATAGAAAAAGGGATGGAGGAGGTGAAGCTCACATTTCAGAAGAACAAAGGTGAAATGTTGGGGAAGAAGATGCAGAAGGCGGAAGATCCTCGATGATGAGGAAGATTCTCTTGAAGCGAGAGAAAGAGATTGAAAATCTAGTCTAGAGGAACAATTTGTTTACGATAGCTTGCAAAACCAAGGATAGGGTATGCAAGGTGATAGTTGACAGTGGAAGCACGGAAAACTTAGTATCCACAGAAATGGTGGAGAAGCTGGAATTGGAGACAATTGCACATCCAAGCCCATGTAAAGTTTCGTGGTTACAAAAAGGGAATCATGTAACAGTTACTAAACAATGTTTAGTTGAATTTAAGATAGGGGGTTATAGAGATGATATTTTATGTGATGTTATTCCCATGGATGTTTGTCATATTTTGTTGGGGAGGTTGTGGAAATATGACAGGAATGTTATTCATGACGAAAGAAATACCGCCTATACCTTGGAGAAGAATGGTAGGACGCATATGTTGCTACCAATTAAAGACAATAAGGTCAAAGAAGAAACAAGCAATACTATACTTCTCATGAGTGGGAAGGAAATTCTTGATGAAGTCAAGAAAGATCAAGAAATGCAGTTTTATGTGCTTAGAAAAACTAGAGTCATCTTGACCAGTACCTCAATAGATCATCTACTTAAGGAATATAGGAACTGCTAGAGAATTTCATTGATATAGTGGTGGATGATTTAGCCTATTCTTTCCCATCCATCAGAAGTATAAGCCATCAAATTGACATTATACCAGGAGTGATTTTACCAAACAAATCCATGTACAGATTGATGCCGCAGGAGAATGAAGAGGTTAAGAAGAAAGTCCAGGATTTGAAGGATAAAGGGTTGATTAGAGAAAGCTTGAGTCCATGCATTATACCTACAGTGCTAAGTTCGAAGAAGGATTGCGGATGGAGAATGTGTACAGACTTGAGGGATTTAAACAAAATCACCATCAGGTACAGATTCCCTTTACCCAGGATGGATGACTTTATGGATTGCTTGAGTGAGGCAAAGTTTTTTTCAAAAATTGATTTGAAAAGAAGATATCATCGGATTAGAATGAGCGAAGGTGATGAAGAGAAGACAACATTCAATATGAATAAAGGACTATATGAATGGCTTGTCATGCCATTTGGTTTGACTAATGTGCCAAGTACTTTTATGAGGTTGATGAACGAAGTCTTGAAATATTTCATTAGGAAGTTTGTAATTGTGTATCTTGATGATATAATGATCTTCAATAAGACCGAGGAGGAACATTTGAGACATTTAAATTCAGTGATGAGGAGGTTGAAGAAAGAGAAGTTGCTGATAAATCTGAAGAAGTCGTCTTTCATGAAGACATAGACTATTTATTTAGGTTTTGTGATCTCTTCAAATGAATTGAAGATGGATCTAGGGAAGGTAAAATAAATCAAAGAATGGTCGTCGCCAAGGAATATCTTTGAAGTCAGAAGCTTCCATAGACTAACCAGTTTTTATAGGAAGTTCATCATAAATTTTAGTGGAATTTGTGCACCAATGATGGACACGATCAAGAAAAGACATAAATATTTTCATTGGAAAGAGGAGGAAGAGAAAAGTTTCAAATTATTGAAAAAGAAGATAACTGAACAACCAGTTCTGGTTCTGCCAGATTTCAGTAAAACATTTCAAGTGAGATGTGGCATGAGTGGATTTGTGATTGGAGTAGTCTTAAGTCAAGACAATAGACCGGTTTCATATTTCATTGAAAAACTGAATGATTCCAAAAGGAATTATTCTAGGTATGATAAAGAATTTTATGCAGTCATACAAGTGTTGAATATATGGAAGCACTACCTGGTTCCAAAAGAGTTCATTTTTTATAGGCACTAACTCTGCGCAAGGAGTGCGCAGAGTTTGAGTTGTCGAATAAGCAGAGGTTATTGTGGAAACTGCAAAGAGTGTGTGGATGATTCCTTATAATCCAAGAGTTTGCAATGAGAATCCAAGCTTAGGAAGGATAGATACTTGAAGAGGTTCAAAGGAAAGATGAGGTTTGAAGTTATCTCGTGGAATTAAGCTCAGGAGGTTCGATGATGAGTAATTTGACGAGGAGTCATTAAGAACCTGAACGAACGGTAGAAATTCTCAAAGGGAGAAGTGTCGATTTTTCATGGGCCGTTAGATCTAGTATATCTATGGGAAGGATAAGGTCGATTTTATTTTCAACACTCTTAGTTATAGAATAAAGGGTAGTAGTCATATCCAGTGGAGCGTGAGCCATTGATTTGGCTCTCTGAAATATAGGCATTTTGGGAGTCGAAAGAGTGTGGAGAAATCTATAACTTGGAGGTCGCGAATCGCAAAATCCCGATGTGATCTGGACCATCAGATCATGGAGGAATTGGGACCATTGATATTAGGTGAGGAAGTAGTGAGTTCAAATATTGGGAAAAGGGAGCAAAGTGACATCGCGAGTTCCTGATACGCGAAATCCCGACGCGCTTGGAGGTGGACCCTAGTTTTTTACTGGAGGTCATATGGTGGAATAATAAGGTAGGAACTAGGGATCGTTAGCCCTATTTCAAGGTTTTAGGATTCAAAGATGTTGAGGCGACTCAAAACGGAAGTCCAAAAATTGTGAAACATGAAGCACCTTTGTTTAGTCTTGTGGTCACTATCGTTGGTCGCATGGGTAGATCTCACGCCTAGTCCTTGATCGCACATGTGGGGTTCGTAAAAGGAGACCTGTGTATTTGTTTTTTGGATGTTCCAGCAAGGACCTAGAGGGCTTCTTCAACTCAGGAATAGAGGAAGATCCATATACCAGGGGGTCAACAAACCTTGCCGAGGTAGGGGCTTTGCGTCACATATATACAATTATACAAAAAAAAAATGTGTATGTAATTCTCATGGAATATTCCAATTCCCATATATCCTCATCTACTCCAAAGTGACTCCATTTCACCTTCACCTACAAAATGGATTGGTTCCAAAGCAATGTTTCTCTCCTGTCCAGGATTAATTAAGGTTTGAAATGGAATTCTCCCTCTAGTTCCACCTATATCATAGTCCAATAAATAACATTATTAGAATCAATGACATATTTCTTTAAGAAAGATACATGGGTCAAATAATTAGATCTAACAATAGGTGGAAAGGCAAGTCTATATGTCACTAGTCTCACTCTTTCTAGGACTTCAAACAATCCATAATGGCTGGGTGCTAACTATTGATATTTCTCAAGTTATCACCATCACTCCCAGATTGGTCATGTTTATTTGACCAAGGGAAATGACTTGTTCACTCATAGATCTTTTCTAGTGATGAATGGTCCATGCGTACTCTTTCTCTTGACAAGGAGTAGATAGACTCGAGGTGCTCTGACATTGCCTACTCCAGGATGGAGTGATCTATATTAGGTAGACATGCATGTGAGGAAATAATCATCAACATAAATATAACATATAAATAATATATTTATAATATAATGTATAAATATAAATAATCAATAATTAATAATTAATAATAAATTAATTAATGAAAAAAAATAATGGAAAAGACATGTCCATTAAATGAAATGGAACTCTACCCAAGTATATATATCGAGGCCATAAATTTTAATACATCATCTCATATAATATCTCATATAAAAATTCAACATGGTATCATAGTGGGACTCGGCTTGACTCCCTCATAGGAGGGCCCAAAAAATTGAGAGAGATAACTTGTGTTATGTGTGAGTATTTCTACATGACTATGTGAGAGATGTGCCCGTACCCTCATATTTTCTCGTCATCTGAGAAATAAATATTGAGCCTTATATATTCACTACAATGACATCATTAAGTACAAATCCCATGACCTCTACGGTTTTATCACACGCATCGCTTAGATTACTCTACCAAAAATCATTTAGATGAAATAATTGTGAGAAGAATATAAGCAATATAAGTATCGTCGAGAGAGTTATGGAGATAGTGTCACTTCTTAGGTCATTCTTGTGTTCATTTTTTAGGCTAAACCTATGTCTCTCATTGTTATGGGATTTCACGTGCAAGATTATTTCAATCAAACTCTAGTGGACTCAGTGTTCAAATATCTAGGATCGTCAATCAAATCTGTTTAACTGAAATTATAAGTGCTCGATTAGGAACCATGTTTACACAAACTAAGATTGATGAAAGTGCCTAAAATCATCGAAGAAGAATATATCTACTTGGAGATGGGTATTCCGAAGCATGAACAAAATGAACCCTACGAACATATAGGTTGTGCAACTCTCACTATACATTGTGTCGCCATGGTTTTCCTTGTTGGCCTTCTCGCCTTCAATCCCACATTCACTCATTTCTTCAAAAATAATTTGATGTTTGGATTTGGAATGTTTACATACCTTTCCACTTCCCCTTTCATCTTTATTTATTACTTTTCAAAAAAGCAGTACAAGGAATAACTCATAGTCCTTGTGATATTTACCATTTATAGAAGATTTATTGTTGGATTAACATGTGTTTTTAAGAATGGGAGGGTGATAATGGAATCAACTATTATAATTTTTGTCCTTGTGTTGAGCCTTACTCTCTTTACATTCCAGGAAACTAGGAAATGACATGATTCCCATTTATCCACATTCAACGTTTTTGCTCGAACCATGGTTCTCCTTGTCTTTATTCTCATTCAGTGTGGAGATCGTTCAAGACATAGGGAAAAAAAACATGGTTTGTGTGGAAGTAGGCATTTTGGACTATGATACTTCAAGGGAAGAGGGAGATAACATTGCGAGTATAACTTGATTATAACTCCAAGTATGCAGTGAGAGAAGTTGGGACAGTTTCCTTCCAACTACAGTCCAGATATACTCTTCATATACGATATGTGTTGTATGTACCAGGGCTAAAGAAGAACTTCCTTTTTACCTAATAATTAGATGATAAAGGCTACAAAGTTGCATTCGTGAATGGACAGGTTCATGTATGTCCTAAGATCTCGAGTATAGACTTTACAAAAGTGATTGATGTTTGAGAGGGAGCTCTATATAGATTGTTGGGATGACTATCCCAAGAATTGGTACATTTAAACATCAATTTGTGTGAGACTCTGGCATTGGATATTTTCACACTTGCATTACAGGACTTTACCAACATTGAAAAGGATGGTCACAAGACTTCCAGAGTTTCATGTAGAGCATGATGGCATTTTCAGTGGATGTGCACTTGGAAAGAATTCCAAGGGATATTTTTCTGAACAGTGACAATACGTCCAAGGGGATATTGAATCCAATACATATCCACATATGAGAAAATTGTGAATATTCTCTCCAAGCCTCTATCTAAGAAAAAATCTGTATACTTCAGAGACAAGTTTGGTGTGGTGCAGAATGTCTCCTTCGTTGAGAGGGAGTGTTGATGTTTCTCCAGTTAGCATCATAGGGCAGACATTCTACCATATTGGTCATACTGATTTAACCAAGGGAGAATGATACATTCACTCACAGGGCCATGTGAATTTGGCTAGTGGTGAATGTCCCAGGAGTAGTCTTTCACCTATAAGTTATGTTGATTTCACAAGGAGTGAAAAATACTCAATATGCTCTCAAATTTCCTACTCTATTATGGAGTGATTTGTTTTTATTGGGAAGGTTTGACTTGTTTACAAGTCTAGTCTAATGTTGAAGATCTAGGCTCAAGAGACCTTTTGTGATAAGGGGATTCTTGGTGGGTCTAATAAACATTAGAGCTCTATATTATTTAGATGTGCATGTGAGGAGATGATCAATCAATAAGGATCATGCATAATGTTTCTAGTAAATAAGAAATGCCAAAAAGACAAGCTTGGTGTGATGCAGAATTTCTCCCTCGATGAGAGTGAGTGTTAATGTTTCTCCAGTTAATAGCATCAGGAAGAAATTCTCCCATATTGGTGATTTTTAGTTGACCAATGGAAATGACTCATTCACTCATGGAGATATTCTAGTGGTGAATGGCTCAGGCGTAGTCCTTCGTGTGACGAGGAGTAGATAGAGTCGAGGTGATCTCACATTGCCTACTCTAGGATGGAGCGATATATATTAATTAGACGTTCATGTGAGGAAATAATCATTTCCATAAATATAATATACAAATAATATATTTCTAATATGATGTATAAATATAAATAATCAATAATAAATAATAAATAATAAATAAATTAACGAAAAGACAATAATGGAAAATGCATCTCCATTAAATGAAAAGGAACTATGCGTAAGTATATATATAGGGACGCTAAATTGTAGTACATCATCTCATATAATATCTCATATAAAAATTCAACACTAATTTAGCACTAGTCCACATACTTAGGGATATCCTCTTGGGTTTCACCCTGAGATACACATGATAATCCACCTTTAACTCTTTATGAGTCCTCTTCTTATTAGCATATCTCTTTTGTCTACGCTGGCCTACATTCAAATTATACCTTATCTTGATCATTTATTTCTCCATTTCCTTCAATAGCTTTGGTCCAAGTGTTATCTTATCCATTAGACTATCCCAATTGATTGGAACTTTGCACTTCCTTCCATACAAAACCTCAAATGGGATCATCTTCAATGATTCTTGATAACAAATTTTATAGGAAATATGTACTAGGGGTAGATATCTTTTCCACTGCTTGGGTTAATGAATAACATGCATCCTCAACATGTCCTCCAACTCTCTACTCACCCTTTTGGTTTGACTGTGTGATTGAGGATGGTAGGTTCTTCTAAATGCCAAATGCATTTCAAAAACTGCAAACAAACTTGTCCAGATGTTTGAAGTGAACTTCACATCTCTATCTAAGATTATGCTCTTGGCTAAACCATGCAATATGACATTTTCATTCATGAAAAAGTCAACAACATCTATATACTTAAAAGTATATTTGATAGGAATAAAGTGATCTAACTTTCTCAAATTATCCACTACTACCATGATTTCATCATTCTCCCTAACTGTCCTTGGCAATCGAGTAATAAAATCCATGGATATTGTCTCATGTTTCCATTATGGAATTGGAAATGGCTATAGTAATCCTACAGGGTATTTATGTTCAACCTTTACTTGCTGACACTCCAAACACTTGGCAATATATTCAACAATGTATCATTTCATTCTTGGCTAGTAGTACAAATTCCTTATTGTTGTTATCATCTTTTGATAACCAGGATGACCCATGTAAGGTCTTATGTGGAATTCATCCAAGATCAAATGTTCCAGATCTGTTGAATATGGAACATAAAACCTATTGTTTTACGCCAACAATTGATCAATTGTAATTCAATACCCTTCATAATTTTTCTCATTGGGTTCTTGTTGTAGTCCTTCTCTTACTTGATTGAAAAAACAATTGTTTTGTAAGAGGGTTCTAATCCTTTTCTTGATGACAGACTCTCCTACACTAGCTACTACTAAGTGTATAGTCGGCACACTCGGTTTGAGTGCATATTCCACTTTGTTTTCCTTTCCCTTGATATGTTTGATATCAAAATAAAACTTGCTAATCAATGCCATCCATATAGCATGTCTAACATTTAAACCTAGATATTTAAATAGATACTTCAAACCAAAATGCTCTGTCATCGGGACAAACCTTCTTCCGAGAAAATAATATCTCCACATATTGAACACATGCACAATTTTTATGAGCTCCAAGTCCTGGGTGACATACCATTGCTCATGCTAAGTTATATTTCATGACTTGTAACTAATCACTTGTACTTCAAGGAATTTCCCTCTTAGATAGTTTTCTAGTGTTTTCTATTAATCATTGACATAATTATATTCTTCATAATCACATTACATGAAGTCTTAGAAAAATTTACATTTATGGGGAAAACAGGGTGTTAAACCTTGTGCCTTGAATATTATAGGATTTACCATGGGTACCATATTCAAAATGAGGGGAAGTGCTTCGGGGTTTTCCCCAGGATTTATAACAAGTAAAAAAAAATAAGGAACTTATCTTTAATTGAAGAAGGTCCAAGAAAGTAGCTATTTAATAACAATTTTCCACCCAACATATGTATCTGCTACCAATTCCACCACCAAGCTAGAATATGAGGCCAACAAGGGAAAGGAAACAACTACATGTGTAATGTCCCCAGGGCCGAGCCTTGTTGTAAATCATGTTTATGAAATGAATTGTAATTATGTTTTATAGGCTAGTGAGCCAAGTTAATATAAGTTGGCGGGCTTATGTGATTATTAGGCCAGAGAGCCTAAGTGTTGAAGGCCAAGAGCCTGATTTTGTACATGTATCTATGGAGAACATTAATAAAATTATAAACACCGCTGTGTGCATACCGACCACAATGAATGAGTGATGGGGGACTAAGCTTCCACAGAGTGGGCAAGGGATTAGGGGCTGGAAGGTGGGAAGAGGGGCTAAGTGTTGAGCCTAGGGGCTTAAGTCCTTGGGAATAATATTTTAATATTATTCCAAAAGACTTGTGAATAATATGTTTTATCCTAAGTTCTTTTGGAAGGACAAGCAACTTCCAAACGGAAGGAACGCATGTAGTTGCATGGGTGACAAGTGTCAACCCAGGCGCATGCAAATAAAATGGTTGAGATGAGTTGTGCTGGGGGTTCTTCCTCCATTCTACCCAACCATCTGAACATGAACAGTCTGACCTATGGAAGAATACCCTGGTGCAACCCTGAAATCCGAAACGCCTGTGTTGATTTCTGAGGTAGCCGGTACAACCTCTGTTCTAAACCGTCGAACCTGTGTCGAACCCTACATGGATTGTTGGTCACGCATCTTTGAGAAAACCATAACCGTGAGTCTATTCCATGATTGCTATGTTGGTTGGGTTGAAGTATGTGACTATCACCTATTTGGGAAACCTATGACTGTATACCCAGTTGATTGTTGTGGCCACGTAGTGCTGGACTGTGCGTGGCTTGCTGACCAGTGTAAGTCTTTGTTGAGCCTATGTGTAACCTCTCTCCAGGTGAGGGAGGTGATTGTTATTGAAGAGGCAGGTTTTACTAAGCCTGTGAGTGACTCTCTCTAGGTGAGAGAGTGCATGGAGGAAGGAGAGAGCTCCTGGAAGGAACCCTGTATCTTCCATAGAGCTCGGAGATTTCTAGTCTGGCCTATTGTTGAAGCCCAAGGCAAGGGAGGTTAGCAACCGAAGGACTGTCTAGGTGATAGAGAAGGTGTATACTCCTAGGGTGGGACAGGCATGTGGGGAAGGAGAGTCTGTGGGCAGTGGGAATAAGTGGTTCCTGGGAGAGAATCCTCCCTCTTTTACGTGTATTCTTCCTGAGAGAGTTTGCTAGGAAGTGGTTTTCTCCCAGATAGAGTCCAGCACCAGCTACAGAGCTCTGAGACTTCCTGATTCAGACTATTGCCGAGACCCAAAGAGGGAGGTGAAGCACCGATGGACTATTCTTGTGAAGGTGTATACTCTTGTGCAGAGTAGGCATGTGGGGAATGAGAGTCCATGAGTACTGGGTGTAAGAAGGCATCCTAGGAAGAATCCTTCTAGTTGTTCTGTGCTATTTTCCCCGTAACCTCAGCCTAGCCTAGGATTCTTTGCCTTGGGGTGGAGCTTAGTCCCAGCTCGGGGGTGACCCACTGCTGAGCTTGATGACCAGCATGGTCTAAGGCTCGGAGGTTTGTGGAAGGCCTGCACGTGGTTGATGGAATTACCACCGTTACAAAGATAAGTACCAGATGATGTTTAATTATGTTTCTGCATGTCGGTGTATTTATATTTATCATGTATTCTACTGTGCATACGAAGAAATGTTAAAGCAATTGATTATTTATAATAGCAATAATTCTTATGGCTACTCTGAGCTTAAATGTGTTTCATTTGCCTAAATGCATGTCTTATATTTAGAATTGAGTATGAGATTGTTACTCCATGAAGTAGCGCCTGCCCATCCCAGAATGGGGTTGTTAAAGTTTGGTATTAGAGAATTGGTTTCAACGTTGAGCCTAGATGGGCCAGTTGAGTGGTCTTTGGACCGAGGGTTTGAGGAGAAATTGTGTCTAGAAGACCAATTTTGGACCTTGGAATGCTCTTGAGTGTCAAGGAGTTACTTGACTGTGTTACCAAGCTCAGGAGGTGTAGTGGTGTTATGAAACCGCAACCGGGGTGGCATCTGGCCACAGGGAGAGAGGACTCCACACCAGAAGTGTTGGAGCCTTAGGATCTGTTCAGGAGGGAAGGCGAAACCTCATGACCGTCAGATATGGAAAATGTATCCAGGTTTTAAAAACCCTTTTGAGTTGCAAAGGAACGCGCAAATCGCGATACGAAAAATCCCGAAACGATCTACATCGTAGATCATAAGTGACCGTTAGATCAAGTGGAAGAATAGACCGTAATTTCAGGATTTCAGCAAATAGAAGTTCGAGAGGTGAAGATGCACGAACTCTCGATACCAGAAACCCTGAAATGTCGAAAGGATCTACACCGTAGATTTGATAGAAGTCTAACTGTTGGATTGCCTTGGAATGGACGTGGACACATGGGTGTGCACCACGTGCCAGTGAGTCGAGAAGACAAGCGAGAATGGTGGGACCCGATGATGTCACCAAAGGTGACGTGGACCGTCCTGAACGTACCACATGCCTTCGAGGTTGGTGACAACTATGCTATGAGCCCAGTGGAAGAGAGGTTGGAAGTTTTGGAGTTGTAATTTGAAGAGGGAAGCGAGTGCGAGAACCTCCGGGGACCAAAAAAAAACTCCGAAAACCGAAACCCCGAAGTTCCGAAATCCCAAAATTTTCGATGGACATAAGAACTTCGAGGATTTAACTATGGGATCCTCGTGGAAAAAAACCTCGAACACCGAAGTCCCAAAGTCCCAAAAAATTGCAGAGCCAAGCAGGGCTCATAAAACATAGTGAATTTGAAACATTTTCTTATTCGCGTTGGTTAATGAATGTTGTGGTTTTTATTAAGGGATAAGGCTTGACAAAATTTGGTTGACTGCACGTTGTGTGTGCAGAGTTCAACGAGTGTCAGGACAACCGATTATAGAAATGGAAGAGGTGTAGATTGCCTCTGAAACAGAGGATGAAAGAGAAGGAAGACATAATTTCTAAGAATTATATGAGACTCTGCCAAGAGGGCATTGAGAAAATGCACAGGATGCATTGAGGAGAACTCTATTTTGAGTTCAGTGAGAAGATAAAGTCACTAAGGATTTTGGAGAACTTTGCCAGGAAAGGCATCGAGTTGGTGCAAGTGTGCATAGAAGGAACTCTTTCGAGTTATGAGATAGGAGAAGTGTCACAGGAAGAAACTCACAGGGTTACTGAACACCGTGTAGGCTCAACAAAGTGTGCTTGAGAAAGAAGTTTCCAGAGGGCACCAATCTCCATTTGAAGGAGAAGGAAGGGGTTGAATCCCTTAGAGGTTCAAATTCCGAAGATCAGGAAGGATAGTGTTGTTGTGCACATAGTAACAACAAAGAGGAGAAGGAGGTCGAGAAACCCTTCGAGGTTTCACAGTCAACAGAGCTCAGGAGGGACAGTGTTCCTAGAACACAAGCGAGATTAAAAGGAATTGAGCTCATAGGGGAAGCGAAGGTCGAGGCCTTTGAAACTTCAAAAAATATTCCAAGGGGAAGGAATAAGTTCTAAAGCTCAGGAGGGAGCATAGATGTCATTAGATCAGCTGGAGAGGAAGAGATCTGGGTCATCAGATCTAGTGCAAAGAACCAATAGTCATCAGATCTGGAGGAAGGCGCATGGAGTTTAACCTTTGGGAGGTCGCAAAGGAGAGGATTCGTATGGACGGTGGAGACACTTCATGGAGGAAGTGCCAAAGTTGCGAGAGTTGTTGGATCTTGTAGAACAACGAGGGGATTAAGGCCAAGTATCTTCCAATACTCTGAATCTCAGAAATGATAGCGACCATCATATCCAAGTCAACGACAGCCATTGATATCAATCAAGAAATCACTAATTCAGGGTTCATGAGTTCAGAGGGCAGACCAAATTCTTCATTTTTGCGAAGTCCTGAGTCACAAGGAGCAGGAAAGGAGATCCAAACCGTTGGATCTAAGCCATGGGAGAACTGTTGGATCAGAACCTCCGCGTGGTATCGCGTATCGGGGGTTCGAGGGTTGAAAGAAATTATCTTTTACTATGAGGTCGTGAAGTGCCAACTGTCAAGGGCTCATAGAACACGTAGCACATTTGTTTGGTGGGGACCGCATGGTTGACAGGTGGCATAACAATAAGCGCCCAGAGAAAGGGAAAGCGGGTGACAGTTGTTGGACACATGTCGCTTGGAAAGGAGTCAACTCATCGCTGACTTTCGTGTCTCAGGGATTCAAAAAGGAGGAGCATGAGGGCTCAACACTCCAACTCGCGAAGTTGCGAGTTGCGAGTAGTGCTAGCACTTAGCCATAGCTAGTGGTTGTGTGTGGAAGGCACTAACGAGGAGGAGCCATACCCATATCACATCTCGGGTATCGGGGTCTGGAGAAAGAGGAGTCAAGGGTCTTTGACTCATGAACTCGCGAGTTATGAGAGGCGCTTGCACGAAGGTAAGGTCATGGTCATAGGGAAATGTGAGGCTCGTGCCTGGCATCAAGTTGCACGGGGCGGGTTTTCGTGAAGGACCCGTGGATCAAATTCATTGGAGGTTTCAGCAGGTTATCAAAGGAGTCGCTTCGGCTCGAGGAGAATTTAGAATGATCATGTGCAGATCTTGGCCCGAGGGTTGCAGGTCTACATCAAAGCTGAAGTGTTGGTTATAAGTTTGATAAAAGAAGCATGAAAGCTTCTACTGCTATCAAATATTCATATAGTATAATTTTTAATGGCATCCATGCAGGTATGAGTTTTTATCACTCGTTTTGCATAATTGTTGAAAGGAAATTTTGGTAAGAACTTCCTCAACCAAAGATATGTTAAAAAAAAAATCACATGATTATATGATTGAATGCATACCACTGGATGTGGTAAAGGCTATAGGCCTGTATTAATTCAAATATTTTTAGCTTCTGAATGCACACATTGACATAGTAGAATGTCATGTTAGTTTGGTTATGGGGTAATAAACAAAGAATTAAAGATAAAAACTAGTTGTAGGAATAAATTCTGGTAAGCTAGTCATGTATGAGACCAGGACCTGGTTGAATATGACAAGGTATGGAGAATGTGGCAACACATTGGCCAGAATTCCAACTCATGGATGGTGAGATACATGACTGAGATAGAGAGCATTATGTAATTCAATGCAAGGTGCATTGAGAATTGCACTCATGCATAATGAGTGATAGGATTGTATACTAAATGCAATGGTTGAATATGTTTTGTAAATACATGCATATATATTATTGCATGGAAATCATTATACTAATGGATGAAATGTTGCTAACCCCTGAAGTTGAGAACATTTCAAGAATTGTTAAACATTGCAACATGAAAGTTACAAGCCAAGTAGTCACAGGAATAGATACTACATAGAATTTTATGTTCAAAAAATGAAATAATGAACTTACTGTTGTTAATTATGAACATGCATATGCATAGAATGACGAGTCATTCTATTTGGTAAAGTTGTTTGGTAATTGTGATTGAACTGCCAGGTGCAGGAAATTCTAAGATTATTGCAGAAGATGTTGTACATGTTGAATTATGATGTACAAAAAATACTGACAATTTGTTGTTAGTATGCAAGATGAATTCTTGCAGGAAAATTGTGTGCAGTTTGATGCCCATTGAAAATCACAAGGATGGCTGCATTCATAATGTGGCAACAACCAAGATGAATCATGAAACATAATGTCATGTTTTGGGAATAAAAGTTGAATTTCCTTTCGAACTAATTGGAATTGCTAAATGAATTCCTTTATGTTCTCTCAGGATAACTGCATGTGGTTGAAGCAGATGAGATGATGTTGATAAAAGTTAAATGTTGGCTACAAAGAGTATCTCGAGAAGATGTTGCCTAGAAACCTTAGAAGGCAGTTGGAACTCCTGGAGCCATGGTGCTCTAAGACTTTTGGTCTGACCTATTGACGAAGCCCAAGGAAAGGGAGGTGTAGCACCAATGGACTGTGCTTGTGAAGGTGTATACTCTCGGGTGGGACAAGTATGTGGGGAATGAGAGACCATTTGTTGGAGTAATGATGAGGTCTGTTACCTTGGCCTAGACCATGTGGATAAGGATTGTGGACCATGGCTATCTTGGGAATACATTGCCCCGATGGAGTCATAGCCCTTCACTGGGGTGGAAGGTCTTCTCACTCAAAAGATAAGTACAATTCTCTATTTATTGTATGTTGTGTATGTTGTATACAACTTTAATGTTATTAAATTTGTTTGTATATACATATATATATATATACATTGCATATATGCTTGCATTACCACATCCATGATTATACCTAAGGTGTCTCATATTTCATTACTTAAGAAATATATATACTTGATGCTATTCATGTAATCGATTGGAATATGATTCAGGTGGATCCAGAAGGTGTCGTGCAAGTGCATCCTATGCGCATATTGGACAGGAAAATAAAACACCTCTTGAATCAAGCTATTGAGCTTGTAAAGATCCAGTGGACCTGTTACGGTCCTGAGGACATGAAATGGGAGAATGAGGATGCTATACGAGCGTAATACCCACATATTTTTGAAGATTTTGGAAATCTTGTTGATGTTGTGTGAAAGTTGCACTGAGGATAGTACAAAAATAAGGGAGGGGGATTGTAATGTCCCCAAGGCCAAGCCCTATTGTAAATCATGTTTATGAAATGAATTGTAATTATGTTTTATAGGCCGGTGAGACAAGTTAATATAAGCTGGTGGGCTTATGTGATTATTAGGCCAAAGAGCCTAAGTGTTGAAGACCAAGAGCCTGATTTTGTACATGTATCTATGCAGAACATTAATAAAATTATAAACACCATTGCGTGCAGACCGACCACAATGAATGAGTGATGGGGGACTAATATTCCATAGAGTGGGAAAGGGATTAGGGGTTGGAAGGTGGGAAGAGGGGCTAAGTGTTGAGCCTAGGGGCTTAAGTCCTTGGGAATAATATTTTAATATTATTCCAAAAGACATGTGAATAATATGTTTTATCCTAAGTTCTTTTGGAAGGACAAGCAAATTCCAAATTGAAGGAACGCATGCTGAAGAAACACATGTAGTTGTATGGGTGACAAGTGTCAACCCAGGTGCATGCAAGTAAAATGGATGAGATGAGAAGTGTTGGGCGTTCCTCCTCCATTCTACCTGACCATCTAAACATGAACGGTCTAACCTCTGCAAGAATACCTTGGTACAACCCTGAAAGCCGAAAAGCCTGTGTTGACCCCTGCATGGATTGTTGGTCGCGCGTCTCTAAGAAAATAATAACCATGAGTCTATTCTGTGATTGCTGAGATGGTTGGGTTGAAGTATGTGACTGTCACCTATTTTGGAAGCCCGTGACTGTATACCCATTTGACTGTTGTGGCCGCACAGTGCTGGACTATGCGTGGCTTACTGACCAGTGTAAGTTCGTGTTGAGCCTGTGTGTAACCTCTCTCCAGGTGAGGGAGGTGATTGTTATTGAAGAGGTAGGTTTTATTAAGCCTGTGAGAGACTCTCTCCAGGTGAGAGAGTGCACGGAGGAAGGATAGATCTCCTAGAAGGAACCTTGTAGATGCTACAGAGCTCGGAGATTTCCGGTCTGACCTGTTGCTGAAGCCCAAGGCAAGGGACGTTAGCAGCCAAAGGACTGTCTAGGTGACAGAGAAGGTTTATACTCCTAGGGTGGTACAGGCATGTGGGGAAGGAGAGTCTGTGGGAAGTGGGCATAAGTGGTTCTTGGGAGAGAATCTTCCCTCTTTTACGTGTATTCTTCCAGAGAGAGTTTGCTGGGAAGTGGTGTTCTCCCAGAGAGATTCCAGCACCAGCTATGGAGCTCTGAGACTTCCTAATTCGACCTGTTGCCGAGACCCATAGAGGGAGGTGAAGAATCGATGGACTGTTCTTGTGAAGGTGTATTCTCCCAGGCAGAGCAGGCATGTGGGGAATGAGAGTTTGTGAGTAGTGGGCGTAAGAAGGAATCCTGGGAAGAATCCTTCCATTTGTTATGTGTTTTTTTCCCTATAACCTCATCCTAGCCTAGGATTCCTTGCCTTGGGGTGGAGCTTAGTCCAAGCTCAGGGGTGACCCACTGCTGAGCTTGATGAGTAGCATGGTCTAAGGCTAGGAGGTTCGTGGAAGGCCTGAACGTGGTTGGTGGAATTACCACCGTTACAAGGATCAGTACCAGATGATGTTTAATTACATCTCTATATGTCTGTGTATTTATATTTATCATTTATTCTATTGTGCATACGAAGTAATGTTAAAGCCATTGATTATTTATAATAGCGGTAATTCTTATGGCTACTCTGAGTTTAAATGTGTTTCATTTTCTTAAATGCATGTCTTATATCTAGAATTGAGTATGAGATTGTTACTCCACGAAGTAGCGCCTTCCCAGATCGGAATGGGGGTGTTACAACATGCTTCTCTCTCAGTTGAACACATTTACTCTCATTCTTATATAATCACCTCACCAGAAATAATTATGCGCATCTCATATAGCCATCAATATCCAAGGAACTCTATTCCAATACCCCACAAAACACAATGAAGGCATACAGTTATTTTTCTCAACATTCCCTCATAGTACTGGGGATTATTTTTGAATTGTTAGTCTGGATCGGGATGGTTCCACTCCTTTGCATGGTCGTGGTGGCTAGGATTTATCCCTAGCTATTCACAACCCCCTGTTTTCACCTACTATGAATTCCTCAAGATTTTCCCCATTGTCACCCATGGTATTTGCCTCCTCCTTATCTATTGGTTCCCCATGGCGTGGGGCCATCCCCTCCATATTTGTGTCTAGGTCAGTGCAAGTGTCTTCAGGTTCACCATCTAGTGCCTCCTTTTGGGAAGTAGTGCAGAGGGACTCCACTCACCCTTATTCACCTCTTTTATTTTACTAAGCCCTATATCTGGTCATTCTCATCAGACAAGATGTTGATGAAGAGGAGTATTACAGATCATTGAGTTTAGTCTATCACTTCAATGGTTTCTAGCCAAAGTTAACATATCTCAATAGTTGTATCTCTACAACCTAGATCCCATTCATGCAAAGAGAAGCTTTCATTCATCATTGTGAAAAATGCTTCTTCAGTGTTGATCTTGATAATGAGGACCGAGATCTTGTTTTCAACTCAAGTCCATGGTTTTTTGGAAACTCATGTTTGCACATGAAACCCTCGACTCCTTATTTCAATACAACAACTAACATTCTCTCCTCAATACAAGTTTGAGTGAGGATCCCCAATCTTCCATTGCATTTTTTAGGTTTACCCTCTCTTGATGCCATCGGTTCATATTTAGGAAAGTTCCACTTTGAAAGCCATGAAACTATGTGGGACAACACCTCTAATTTTTCTTGCATCTGCGTGGAAATGAACTTCAAGAAAGGGTTCCCTGATGAAGTTATTCTTACTGGAAAAAAATATTATTGGTCTCTAAATATCGACTATGAGATAGTTTCCTTACATTGCATATGTTTTTTTGAAATAGGTCATCTTGAAACTCAATGTCCCATACGGTCTAGGAAAAATAGAAATCATCAAAAATCCACTTGGTGGGTCAGATCAAAGGAAGGCCATCAGTTAATATGAGAATATTGTGGACAACCTCCTTAAGACAATGAAAATACTTCTTAATAACATCCTCCTATTCAACCAACTCCATTATCTCAAGAATTGTGACAAGAAACCACTTAGAAGCCAGCGAAGGAGGATTCTACCCTTCAGGTCTCAAATGAAGGACTATAGATATAACAATTCCCTCTGCCATAGGTATTCTAGGTGTATCAAGCTAAATAATTTGAGGTATTGGATCAAGAAAAAATAGAATCTTCATATGAAGACAATCTAGGAACCATAGGCACCACAAATACCACAAATTATCTCAATGAAGTTTGGATGATAGTTGGAAAGAAGAAGAAATCATAAGTAACATCACAACCAATGGTAACACAGAGTCAGTTCTGGAAGTTAGTTAAAAAGGTGATATGTTCCCCATTAGGTTAATTTAGAACCATTGCATCTTCACTTGTAGTCTCAGAGTCTTTTTCTGAGTGTATTCAGTAAGGTTTTTCTATGTGAACTTTCCATTTGAGTATTTTAATCAATCATTTCTAGCTTGGATTAGTTTTTTATTGGAGGCCCTTGTTTGTCCTAAATTTTCTTAGATATTTTCCCTCCTGTATCGGCTTCGGCTGTGTTGGAACAAGGATAGAATGGAGAGGAGAACATATCCGAGAGGCATTCGTGGTCTCAAATGACACCGTATAACTAAATAAAAATTCACTAAATGCGAGAAATATTAGATTCTAGATGATCTGTTGTTCCAAGATGATGATAAAATGATCACAAGGATTGTCCATAAATGGGTTTCGATAATGGAACAAAACCAATAAATGAAGGTGAATGTGGTTGCAACTATCCATAAAATGTGGATTGATCATCCTTAAGTAGACATGGTTAGCCATCAATGTACTCGGTCATCAACCCAAAGACTTGGTCAACCCACTCAGCCAACAAGGTGAGTTTTATGATGGAGTCACTTGTTCCAACACCCCCCATAAAATCAACTTGGAGGAAAAAAAATTCAACATCATTCTTGCCTAAGTTTATTACGAATGAAAAATTTGATCACACTCACGAGGAAGTATGATTACCATCAACATGGATCAAGGAGAAAAGAGTATCCATTCATTGAAAATTGGTTGGAAAATTTGTTGTCCAAACACAATCCTAGTCGATAAGTCAACTCAACAAGAAGGCAACATCAACCAAGTTGAATTAGTATACTAGACAAGAATGCACTATAAAATCAATATCTTTCAATCCAACACCCTCTGCCAAGCTAGGCAGTCTTTGTATCCAAATAGTCTCTATATCATGTACAATAAGTAGAAGTACAACTTCCAACAACACAACCAAATAGGGTTTGGTCGGTTTGAGAAAATCAAAGCACATCAGTTGGGTTTACACATCAACCCTTTAAAAAGATGAGTGATCAAATCATCATCATGAAATATTCGCCGAAACACTAGTCGGTGGATAATAGAAAGTTAAAACTCGACTAACAAATATGTACTCATAAACTCCTCTTGTAAATATTCAAGTCAGATTGTGTCTTAGTCGACCAATATCCCTGTCGAACTCTGACTAATTGTCAAGTTAGGTCGATCCTGTTGTATACCACTTTAAAGAATTAGTGATGAGGAGGAGTGTTGTACGTTCATACAACAAACGAAACACAACGATAGGAACTATTTAAATATCTTTCCATATGTTCCCATGTCCATGCATAATCTATCCTAGTATCTATCCTAATAGTTGGTACTAGTCTATGGTTCTATCTTTCACATCTCTTTTGGAAAGATCTAAAATCATGAGTTCCATTCCTCCGATTTATATGGCGAGGATGACGATAAGGAACAAAGTTATATGCTATCTAATCAAGAGACATAAGCTCAGGCTCTGGTGTACTCTCGAGAATAGAACAACCCGATATATCAACAACAATGTCATCAACAATAGTTTGAGCTTCTAGCATGTTAGGAATTACCAATTCATCAATTACTTCTGTAGATTTATCTACTAGAAAATTAGTCTAAAATCCACGTGCAAGGAACAAAACATCTATGTTGGAAGCAAGGGCAGGTGTAGAAAAGGAGGAAAAAACAACATCATATCCAAAACCTATTCTTGTATACTTCATCTTAGGCATAATAGGAGTAGCAATACCCTGTCCATTCTTCCCAAGTCCTCCTATGATATATCTCATCTTGTTGATAAGTCATGATCCCATAGATGTAGTGTGTTTTTCAAAGCTTGTAGAAACAACACAATAATTGGTTTTAAAGAAAAAATTGACAACATATATCTTACAAACAATAGGGGGTGGAGAAGAAATGGGTGAGCTTGGTAGCTCAAAAACATCAGTAGTATTCTCACTAACATCTTGGCTCGCAGCAATGGTGGAAGAACAAACAACAACAAACTTATTCTCGACAATCCTCTTAGGATTTTGTTCAACAGTCTATAGTTGGCAAGCCCATTCTTCAAGGCTCTATTTGCAACCCTACAAGCTCTGGAGAGACTCATCCTTCTAGGTCTGATGCATCAATATGGCATCATAATATTCCTTCAATGTCAGATGTTGATCAAAATGTTGATTGTTATCTTGTTAAAGAGGAACAAATTATTCATGAAGCTCATCAATGGAGGCCTATAAGTGGGCTACCTCATGAGTCAGCTATGTATTTGCTTCCATCAATTGATTAACATTTTTGCTAATTGTTGGATGTGGAAGAGCTTTCACTTCTTCCTCCAAGCCTTCAAGAAGGTAAAAATTCTCCTCCAATTCATCTACAAGAGTCTGAGAAAAACTTTCCATAGTTCTCCCCGGGGAGGTAACCCTCCTCCAATGCTCAATCACAACAATATGGAACCCATCTTCTACATAATTCAACTAATTTTCCAGTCTTTCATTTTGTGTCTTCAAGGCAACATTTTCATGAAAAGGTAACTTGACCTCCTTCATGAAATCATTGAAAATATTTGTTTTGTCACGAAAATCATCCACCAGATCTTGGAAAATGGTGTCCATTGTCTAGAATGGGTCACAAATCTTCTTATATTTTTCATCAAACCACTACAAAAGACTAGTTTGAAAGAGGGCGGTCTCATCTTCTAGCTTGGTATGGGAATTCTCCAGGTCACTTCTTAGTTGTTTATTTTCAGTCTGCAGTTGTGCAACGAAATTTTGCAAGGAAATTACTTCTACATGAAGTCGTCTATTATATTCTTCCAAGATGATAGCCTTCTTCTGAAAAATCTCCTGTAATTTTTGAAGCACAAAAACTTCATCTTCATCCAATATGCCCATCGTTGATGAAGGGAAAGATACGGGGAAAAAAATGACAACAAGAGGTCAGTGTCATGAATAAATAATTGGTCTCTTACACATATATAATGCTAGTCAATGAAATCTGGTCGTCCAGGTGGAGAATCGACCAATCCTCAGTCGATCAAATTTTTGCACACAATTATGAAATGGAACATTCATTCCATAATAGAAAACAAAATTGGATATGCAAACACAACTTTCTCATTGTCTAGTTGCACAGATCACACAAGAATGTTAAATATATTGTAACCTCAACAGTCTGACTGTACACTGCCAGCTGTCCTGGCCAGCTATACTTTCTATTTTTGTCTTGCTTGAACCTATTTAGCTCAGCTATTTCCCTTTACATTGTAACTTCATTTTTGCACTCTTCTTCATACATTTGATTATACTGTTTTCTGTTGTATCTTTCTCTCTTCATTTCTTTCTTCACAGTTTATCATGGTATCAGAGCTACAGTAGTAAGCCTCTTCACACAGGCTGGAGAGCAACATGATCCTCACAGCGCAGAGCTTCATGGATCTTGAGAGAACGCGACACAGACTTGTTCACAAGGATTGGAGAGCTGTCCGCTATACTCTCAAAAGATCCTCGCAGGAAACTTCCACGAGGAAGAAGAGAGTGTAGAAGAAGAAACTTTAAATTTTCTTGAACAATTTTCAAGAATCATCAAAGATTTACGAAGAAGAGTTGCAGGAGGCGGGAACTCTTGAAGAATTCAAAGAATTCGTTCAAATTCGCTAAAGATTCCTGCAGAAGGCAAAATCGTTTAAAGATTCTCAAAAATCACTCAAATCTGTCAAAGATTGCAGCAGAGATCAAAGAACTTGTGAAATTCTTTCAAATCTTAGAAAGATTCACAAATTTTTCTTTCGCAAAAGAAAATGCTTGGAAATGCAGCAAAGATCGCGTCTAAGGAGCAAAGAACGCATCTCATGTGAAAAGAACAACCATTGAGGCCATAAGATTCATCCTGTGAACGAATCCAGAGCGAGAAACCAGTTCAGAAGGGACAAGGAGAGCGTGGAAAAGGAAAAAGAATTTCAGCCGTCAGATCTTGCGCAAAGGACCGACATTCGTTGGATCAGCGAGAAAGTGCACGAGGTTTAATCCTCTGGAGCGCACAGGAGAAATTATGACTTGTGAAGTCACGAAATTCCGACGACACATATCGCGAAATCCTGAGAGGACTGTGAGCCATCCATCTTAGAGGATAGGTGGTAGCAGATACGAGTGTCGTCAAATCAGCATTTCGAAGTTCGTGGTTTTGAAAGACCGTTGCAACACAAGTTTGAAACTCACGAAATCACGATTCCCAAAATAGCGATTAGATCTCAGTCGTCCATTTGTTTGGATATGTGGCGGACATCAAGGAAACCATCGGCATTTCGGTAACCGGAGTTCTCAAGTTGACATAAACTTTGGCGTCGCAAGTCGCGAAACCGCGAAACGACGCGAACTGTCCATCTTGAGGGGACGCGTGGCATAAATCCAAAGACTCGGAAAAGTACCGAAAGAGGAGAGTCCATCGGCACATCAAGATTCGACAAATCACGAATCCTGAGGACAAGAAGCACGAGAATTTCGGAACTGCGAAGTCTGAAATTCCAACAGGAGGAAAGCTCTCTTGTGCGGCCCAGCTGACGTCATCTCGTCAAAGCAAGGGATCGGGAATCAAATAGTTGTTGACTATTTCACTATTTGACCATGTGAGTCTTGCATACCTGGAAAACATAAGAAAAGCAAACGCATTGACACTCGTTTTCATTTCATATGCGAGCTAGTCAATAATGGTGATATTGCACTACAATTCTGTGGTTCTCGAGATCAGCTTGCTGATATCTTTACAAAGCCACTAGGAAAATCGGTTTTTGATTTTCAGAGACAACACTTAGGCATAATCAGTGCTGAAGATTGTAACTGTTGAGTTTAAGAGGGAGTGTTAAATATATTGTAACCTCAACAGTCTGACTGTACACTGCTAGTTGTCCTGGCGAGCTGTACTTTCTATTTTTGTCTTGCTTGAGCCTATTTAGCTCAACTATTTCCCTTTACATTGTAACTTCGTTTTTCCACTCTTCTTCATACATTTAAATATACTGTTTTATGTTATATCTTTCTCTCTGCATTTCTTTCCTCACAGTTTATCAAAGAAGCGCCCTGGGTTGAGTAAAGTTAGAATATGCCAGTCGATTCAAAGGATTTACGTACCCATTCAAGTTGGGTCAAGCCTACCTTCATGTTTAGTTCTCAAGCCACCATTCGAGGGTTCCAACCATCGAATCGAGTGTCAAGTGGACAAACTAGATTAAGGGCTGTTTGAGTTCTAAGTTTATGGTGCACCCAGGTCGAACCATCTTCCAATCAGAAGCAAGAATAATTAAACAAGGTAAAGAGATTAGATCCACATCGGGTCGATGCAATGTGCTGCTAGAATATGTGAGGCCGAGTAGTCGACACAAAGGCTAGGGAATTCATGTAGATGCATTATCAATCTTTTGGGAATTTCTTTTGTTGGTGCCTAGTGCATCCACGCCCTAGAGAAATGTTCGGTTGAACCTTAAGCTATCTTTGAGTCGACAACAGGGAGAGGTAGGTCATATCTCCTTTCAGCGTCGATGAGAATGTAATAAGTGGAGGTTTTTACCAGTCGGGTCCAACGATCTCAGTGGCGGAGGGTTCCATTGGTCGAGTTGAGTGTCAGGTAAGTTGACGCGCAAAACTAAGAGAATATGGTCGAGTCGATCTCACTGGTCGAGTTGATACAATTTAGGTTCAACCTGATCAAAGACATCTGGTCAGGTCGAGTCTTCTGTTGGTTGACTGCAATATCAAGTCGACGGACCAAAGTCGACGAATTTGCAGTTTTGGGCAGTGGATTCACCCAATCATCCAGCAAAGAGCCTCTTTGAGCACAAACCCTAGCTGATCAATTCCATTGTAATAAAAAGAGATATGTACGCCTAAAAATATTCATAGATGCATAAATTATTCAATAGAGATCAAGGCGACTTCAATGTTGTCTCATTTACATATGAGTCTTCCTCTATGATCCCAAGATCAAATAGTCAACAACTCTAATATGATGTTGGAACAGGGATTGAACGCAGAGGATAATGGATCTGAGAGGTAGTGGTGGTCCCGAAAGAAACCGTAGCACTGAAGCACAAGTCAGTCAATGCAAGTGAGAGTAGATCCCAGATGATTTGATATTTCGAGATGATGATATACCGATCACAATGATCCTTTATAAATAGGTTTCGATCATGTACTAAAACCAAAAAGCTCGAGTGAAGGCGGTTTCACCTGTCCATAAAACATGGATTGATAATCCTTAAGTGAACATTTGAACCGCATGTTCCAATAAGCCGCACCTTTTTTGATAACACAAATCTCCTAGTTTCTGTTAAAAAAAAAATCCCACATAGTACCCTTCCTTATAGTGGGCACGAAAGTTCATCTATTACGTTACAACCAGCAGGGTTGTTTTGATATCATTTTATCCAATTGGGATGGGAACCGCACTAAGCCACTTGAGATGAGAACCATGAAAGTAAAATAAAATAGTTTAGTTGGGGAGGTCTTTCTTGACTTGATGAGGTTGGAAGAATAATAGCTACGTTTCACTGAAATCTCTACACCTCTACTAGCTCTGGTTAATGTGCCATTGAAAAAGAAAGAAATAAGAACTTCTCAATTGCATGGAGACGTTGAACTTGTCCCTAGATTTTCCGATTCTATCTCTTCTATAACAACTCTTATTTCCACTCCTTCCACTGGGGAAATGGGGTTGGCTTGTATACTTCACCCTAGAAGCCCCCTTGTTGGCTGAAACGGATACACTGCCCTTTATCTAGACTTCCTTATAGTGTTATTTAAAGTGTGTATAAAGAGCTCAATTTACTATATGCTTTCATAGAATTGCTCGTTGAAGAAATTATTGTGTCTCAAGGATTAAAAGAGACGAAAATGTATAGTGGGTGAAGGATTAATCACTTTCCCAACCTTTATGTTCACCTACAACCGCCACTCTTTCCTATTAACTATACAATTTTCCATAAAAGGTTTTCCCTAAAAGGTGATGGAAGGTTTTCCCTAAAAGGTGATGGTTAGAGTCAACTTATAGATTTCATATAGATAGACAAAGAACATAGCATGAATACCATAAAAAATAATCATGTGGGACAATGTTCAAATGAAATTCCTTAGTTGTTGGAAGGAAATGGTTGGTCAATGTATGGCTAACATTATTTCTAAGTTTGGGATTGCAGGACTATAATAGTTCCCATCAGGACAATACTCAATGTACAAATACTACTAAATTAATTAAACAAGTAAATATATAAAAATACGAAGAAAGTTGGTGGGTTAGTTCAAGTGGATGTGTGGTGTTGTTTGCTCGGATGAGGTAACATGGTCGAATCCCTAGCTAGGATCTTGTTTAAGGCCTCACTTGATGTCCCCACTGGGTTAGGCCCGACATGTGGGGAAGTACTTGGGGGTTTCCCGTGTTGTATTCCCAGGAAAAAAAAATGTAAAATAACAAAGAACTTATTAACCATAACAAACATTGTCATGCATAGAAAATATTAAGAAAAATAATTAATTACATTATTTAATAGACTAGTTTCATGTTTTTAAAACAGATCTCAAATTGCTAACACCGTTCACGTGTAGCAATAAATTCCACAATTTATCTAACATATATGTGTGTTGTTCACATACTCACAATTATTTCCTTTATTAATTACATAGTCCCCTTCATCATTGAAAACATGATTGTTTCTTTGAATCATCTACAATCACTATGTTTCTATGAACATAAGAACCCTTCAGGATCTCCCAAAATTTATGTACAAGTTTGAGAAATCCATATGGATTCGCAACACCAACAAAACTCTTTCTTACTACGATGCCACAATCATCTTGTGTTAGTACAACTTTAAATTTGTCCATTTTCAATCTTGTTTTTCCAAAAAAACAAAATGGAAAAAATTCATTAACAAATTTTGTTGAGTAGACACATATAAATGAAATTAAAAAATAATAAGACACTGTTCAAATAATTCTCTTAACGCTAGGCATATGAAATTAATCTTTGTATCAATTTCTTGGCAATTGTTTCTTTGGTAATTTATTTTATGATTTTCATCTAACAAGACTACATTCATATCAAATACAATAGACCATTTATTTAATAATATTGTACATACAAGAAAATAAATAAAACACGGTTTGATTGATATTGTTACTTGTACATTACTAAATTGTTATGTTTAGTAATTACAAATATGATGTACACGTTTTTTAAAACATTATAGCTTACATAGTTCCATTTTTTTTTAATAAAAAATTACTAAAAAAAATACAATTATCATCAGTATTGATCTAGGTGGGTATCGGTGGTCACCCACCTTTTCCAACCGGCTCAAAACATTTTTCTGGGAATTTTGGTAATTTACTATTTTTAGCAGTTTTTCACTTCCAGAGCCATTTTGAGGCCCTAAATGATGTTTTTTGGGAAAAGGGGGAGAAATATAAAATTTCCTTTGATATTTACCCGAAAATGAATCTCCTCGACGATACCTATCCAACGGGCTATCATACGTCTAAAACGAAGATCGCATGCAAAAGTTACGACCTCGGGAAGTTAATGTACTAACTTGCCCAAATGGGGCCCACATGACTTTTGGCGCTTCATCTCACGGGGTTACATTTTTGGATATCTAGGATTTTTGGCATTCCTAATTATTGTAAAAAAAGGCCTTCTGAGCCTCATTGTAATCATCTTTTTTCAAATGAGCGCAATCGTCACATATCTTCTTAGAGATAAGCCGCCACCATTCGAGCAAGCTTGTTTCCGCTGCATTTTACAGTTTCAGCTTATTTCCTTATTGAATATAAAACCAATTTTACTGTATCTCTATTATTTTGTGTTAAGCACCTATTAATAATATGTAGTCATTTAGTTCTAATAATAAAATCCAGATCAGTGGTATCAGAGCGGTTTGCTCCTTGTCGTCTTAATGCATGTCCCCAACGAGGTCGGAGTACAAAGAGTTAGGTCTCGAGCTTGTTTCTCTTGAGGACAAAAACTCTCGCACACCCAAGAGATCTCTCATGGGAAGAGAAAATAAAGATGACGGGACATGAGATCCTTTCAAACTATTGATTAAGGAATCTCTCACGCAACAAAGGAACAAGATGATGGATAGTTTTGTGAAAATACTTTGGCGACTACCAATAGGGGATGCATGTTCTTTGAGTGGAGGCACCTCCCTCTTCAAGGTACAAATAAAATTCAATATTCCTATATTTGAAGGTTAGATATATGCAAATGTTGTAGACAAGTGGTTGAATCCACTAGAAGGGTATTTTTTTGTCCATAACTTTTTGAATAGATAAAAGATTACTTTTGCTTTCTTCAAAGCCATTCCCCATGTCAAAGATTGGTGGGAAAATTTCTGTGAGCAAAAGGAAACAGAAGGATCCTCATTATTTATAGTCACGACCACATGGGAATCCTTTAAGGATGCTATTAAGGAAAAATACTACCCTGTCGGAAGTTATGATGACTTGTATACCAAATGGACTGCACTGCGGCAAGAAAGAGACCAAGGAGTGCCTGATTTCACAAATATCTTCCATACCTTGTGCACCAAGCTGGGTATCAAAGATTCAGAGTGACATCTGGTGCTCTGCATAGATACATCCAGACCGAAATGGAATTTCTGGACATCTCATCCTTGGGCGCAACCTACCAATATGTCGTCAAAATCGAATAGAAGATCAAACAAAAGATGCGACAATTTGGACCTGGGAACCCCTCACAACAAAAGCCAGGAAATGGAAGCCCCAACCCATAGAGGAAAGGTAAGATCAAATATGGACAGTATCAAGAAATCCAGTCCAAGTCGCAAGAAAAGAAGGACACCGAAAAGACAAAGAAAGATACCGAGAAGTGGTGCGACTTCCATAAGACTCGTTGGTGGCCAAAGTGAAAGCCTATGAATTAGATGCAGGTTCTGACTCTAAGCCAGAACCATAAAGGGGAAGATAGATCATTGATGCAGAACCCAGTGCTACCGTTGCTACCACCAAGCTCCAACTTGGTGAACTAGACAAGCTAGAAGAAGGAGAGCGCTTATTCCATTCACAGATGTAGGTAAAAGGCACCCCGCTGCACTTCATCGTTGATAACAGTAGCTAGAAGAACCTCATCTCAGCAGAGGTCGTGAAGTAGCTGGCCTTGCCGACAACATTGCACCCACAACCCTACACCATTGGATGGCTCTGCCAAGGAAGCGATCTCCACGTTAGCCAACAATGTCGGTTGTCATACGACATCAAGCCCTTTAAAGATGATGTATTTTTTGATGTTGCTCCTCTCGAAGTTTGTGATGTTCTTTTTGGACAACCTTATTTATGGAAATGTCTTGTTGTGTATGACTCTAGGCCTCGTAGTGCTATTATTATTTTGAGTAGGAAATTGTACAAGATACCCGAGGCAGTCCCACCTAGTGCTATTTCCTTGATCTCTGTTAAGCAATGCAGGAAGGCCATCTCTCAGACGAGGAAGTTTTTCTTCTTTGTGATTCACTCTCAAAATAAGAGAAAGATCACATCCACATCCCGGTTCGCTGTGGTCGACCTCTCCACACAGCAGAAACAAGTATATAAGATTGTGCAAGAATACTCGTATATATTCTCCTCACCTACCAGGGTACCTGTGCCCTACCAGGTCAAGCACCCCGTCGATCTAACCCCAACGCACCATTTCCCAATGGGCCAGTCTATCGTCGCTCTCTGTTAGAGAATGAGGAGATCAAGCGATAGATCCAAGAATTTCTCCACAAGGGGCACATTTCTCCCATCTCATCACCTTGCAGGAGCCTAATCATGATGGTACAGAAGAAATATGGAACATGATGACTCTGCATTGATTACCGGGCTCTGAATAAAATCAAGGTCAGAAACCAGTACCCGATTTCCCAAATCAATGACCTCCTTAATCAACTCACGGGGCCAAATACTTCAGTAAGATTGTTCTGAAGTTTGGCTACCACTAGGTCCTGATAGAATAGATAGATGTATGGAATACCACCTTCAAGTCAAAGGAAGGCCTTTTTGAATGGTTGGGCATGCCCTTTGGTTTGACAAATGATCCAACCACTTTCATGAAGATGATGGATGATATCCTATGACCATTCACCAATACTTTTGTAGTGGTGTATCTGGATGAAATTCTCATTTACAACAAGACTTGGGACGAACATTTGCAACATATTCAATAGGTTCTAAACACCCTACGTCCGCACAAGAAATACTCCAACTTGGAAAAATGCTCCTTTGGCATGGACGGGGTCCATTACCTGGGCTACATCCTTGATAATCATGGCGTACATGTGGATCTAGCCAAGATCCAAGTCATTCGTGACTGGATAGCCCCAACCACACTCACTGAGCTTTAGACCTTCTTGGGCCTTGCCAATTTCTACTGTAGGTTCATTTCGGGATTTTCCCATATTGCATGGGCCCTCATCCAAATAACCAAGGGTGGTAGTAAGGTGAAATTTACGTGGGGATGGTCCCAACAATAAGCGTTTGATGATTTGAAGCAACTCTTGTGCTCAAACCTAGTACTTTCATTACCAGACTTGTATTATCCCTTTGAGATCGAGACATATGCTTCAGAATATGATGTGGGTGTTGTTCTCACTCATCACGGCCACCCCGTGGCCTATCATAGTGAGACACTATCAGATGTTGTCCATAAGTACCCTACTTATGATAAATAAATGTACTCCATTGTGCAATCCTGTCACCAGTGGATACATTACATTATTGGGAAGGAGACAACCATCCACACTTATCATAAACCACTACAATTCATGCAGACATAAGAAAAATTGCAGAATGACTGCCATCAAAAGTGTTCCACATGCTTGCAGCAATTCCACCTCAACATCAAGTATAAAACAGGAAGCACCAATCACGTTGTTGATTGCCTTAGCAGACCGTCAGTCATGACACTCACCACGATGCTAGACTCTTGCGGCCATGAGACCTCTGGATGGCCCCAACTCTATGAGACAGACCTGGACTTCACCACTACCTACCAAATGTTGGGTGCAAATGCAATTGTCGATAATTTCCATCTTCAGGATGGCTTGTTGTGTTGTTTGGGACATATCTATGTGCCATAAAGCGAGTGAGAAAAACTGATCTGGGAATCCCACTACAGTCAGGTGGAAGGACACTTCGGCGTCGAAAAGACAGTGGCAATCCTACAGAAACATTTCTACTAGCTGAAACTTCGACAGGAGGTCATCAAGTATATCAAGTCCTACACTGCGTGCACTATTGCCAAACCGACCACTAAGAAACAGGGCCTATACGTCCCTCTTCCTACTCCTGACAGGCCATGGGAATCCATCTCAATGGACTACATGTCAGGCCTCCCGTCCACCAAGCGGGGAAATAACTATGTTTTTGTGGTTGTCAATTGCTTTTCTAAGATGGCGATTATGGTTTCCTGCAAGAAGAACATCACAGTAGAGGCCACTTCCAAGCTCTTCTTTGAATGATTTTGGGTACATTTTGGATTCCCACAAGCCATTGTCTTAGATCGGGACAGTTAATTTCTCAGCACATTCTGGTCGAGCCTCTGGTCACTACTAGACACCAAGGTCACCAAATCCACAACCTTCCACCCCCAGATAGATGGTCAAACTGAGGTCGTAAATCGAATGATTGTGCATATCCTTCACATGTATAATTCAAAGTACTCTCGCACATGGGATGAGAGCCTTCCCTATGTCCAACATAGCTACAAACGAGCCCTACATAGCTCATCCTTTTAGGTGGGGTTGGGATTCCAACCATTGGGTCCAATAGATGTTTCCCTTCTCCTTGTGGTCACCTCAACTGACTCATCTCTTGCTCCAACTGAAGATGAAAAAGCCACCCGGTTCATTGAACGGATCTAGTACATCCACCAACAGGTTTAGGATATCCTACATAAGTCCAATGACAAGTACAAGCAGTTCCATGATCAACATTGGGTGCCACATAAGTTTCAGGTGGGCGACAAAGTTTGGTTTCACTTGCAGAAAGAACGCCTTACAAGACCCCATCATAAGCTTCTTCCACTCTATTATGGGCCATACACCATCACCAAGGTCATGGGGGATAATGATTTTGAGCTCAACATTCCTCCTTGCCTTGGCCTGCACCCAATGTTCAACGTGGATCTCCTTTGCCATTATTTCCCACCATTATTGGACACCTCAGAGGAAGCATAACAACTGAGACCAATAGATATCAACCCGAACTTCATACAATAGGCATCGAGTGATTAGATTGTGGACACACAGATCAAGGGCACTCGACAACAAAGGATCTAACTTTATTGAGTCGTCAAAGCAGAGCAACTCCTACACCAAGGCAAGTGGCTCACACGAGGCCAAATTCAACAGAAATTTCCTCATCTAATGGGGGAACTCAATGTAATGGAGACCATTTCTTCCTAAGGAGGGAGGATTGATCTAGGTGGATATCAGTGGCCACCCACCTTTTCCAGCTAGCTTAAAATAGTTTTATGGCAATTTTGGTAATTTACTATTTTTAGTAGTTTTTCACTTCTGGAGCTGTTTTGAGTCCCTAAACGATATTTTTTGGGAAAAGGGGGATAAATATGGAAGTTCTCTCAATATTTCCCCCAAAATAAATCTCCTCGACGATACCTTTCCAACGGGCTATTAGACGCATAAAACGAAGATTGTATGCAAAAGTTACGACCCCGGGAAGTTGATGTACTAACTTACCCAAACGGGGCTCACATGAATTTTGGTGCTTCATCTCCTAGGGTTAGGTTTTTTGAGGTCTATGGTTTTTGGCATTCCTGTTTATTGTAAAAAAGGCCTTTAGAGCCTCATTGTAATCATGTTCTTGTGAATGAGTGCAACCGTCATATGTCTTCTCTGAGATAAGCCGCCACCATTCTAGCAAGCTTGTTTCCGTTGCATTTTACAGTTTCAACTTATTTCCTTATTGAATAGAAAACCAGTTTTATTGTATCTATGTTATTTTGTGTTAAGCACCTATTAATAATCTGTAGTCATTTCGTTCTGCTCATAAAATATGGATCAAGTATACACATTTTTTTTTTATATCTCATTTATATGAACCATTAAATGTCCATCTTGATCACAATATAATCAATTATCCTCACTAATGTCTTATGAATTTGAATGTTTTTAACCAATGTCTCATGTTTGGATGAGGTACAAAGTGATTTAATAATCAACACAACATTGTTTTTATTTCTCAAAGTCATTCATTTAAACCATGAAATGTCCCACTTGATGGTATTGACCTTCATCTATAAATACTATGTTTGATCATATATATATATATATAGTATAAAAATATATTTCAATAAATTCTTGTAAACATTTAGTACACCACTAGTTTTTTTGTACATTGGCCAATGGTAAAAATTATATGTCCATTGTCGCTAACCTGAAATGAATAAAAACTTTCCATCCTTCAACCATTCAAATTCACTCATAATTTTTTTTACTTCAGTGCAATCTAACTAAGAAAACCACAAATACATATCAAAATTCACTTGTGCAACATTGACAATGTTAGGGATAAACATTCAAGCACAAAATCAAGAAGTTTCTTGGTTGGTATTGTTATACTAAACACTTGAAATCCAAATAAAAATCCCTCTACTCTGAATACCAATAATTTCTTTAGAGATGAAGATGTGATTCCATACAAAAACAATACCTATAAATATAATTACAACAAAATAATATATAAATCATTATATTAAATAAATTATTTATAAATAATGTGTAATTAAAGTGAATTGTGATACATAAAAATAAAAATAAAAATAAAAATAAAAATAAAAATAAAAAATAAAAAATAAACCAACAACATATATAAACCATTCATAATGAATTGACATTAAAAAAAAAAAAAATTATGATTAATGTAAATAATATTTTCTTCATTAATTATATGATGTTTGAGGTATATGATACAATTCTTTCCATCTCGAAAGGGAGAGAGAAAGGTTATGGATTCATAGTAATTATATGATGCTTTAAGTATATGATACAATTCTTTCCATCCTGAAAGGGAGAGAGAAAGGTTATGGTTTCATATGTAGGATATATCTTAGTGAGATGGAACAAGAAAGAGAAAGGTTATGGTTTTATATGTAGGATATATCTTAGTGATATGGAACAAGAGACTAAGTATCAAATTATTTTCATATTTAGAGTATATATTGCAAGGATTTTCCACAATGCAATTTTCAAATGGCTTCACTTGTAATTCATCACCTTCCAAAATAAGCATTTTTATTATCTTATTAGAAAATTCATCTCCAAATTCTTCCTACAATGTTTACAAGTTTTCAAAGTATTTATATTCATTATTTTTACTACAATTATAAAAAAAATCCAAAAAGTTTAATTTTTTTTCAAGATTTGTATTGGTTGCTCCAAGAAATTTCCTAAATAATTTTTTTTTATCTCTTCCAATTTTGTTTGACGAAAATTTTCTAATACATATTTCCAAGAATTATAATTCATGCAATTGTAAATAATACAATTTTGACTTATATTTAAAAAATTGTGGAAGTGGCTCTTAAATACTTTTTCTTTTTCTTTTTGGGAGGCCTTTTCACTAAATAAAATATCTAATAATTCTATTATCAACAACACATTATTATGCAAATCTATATAAAGAAATTGTATATGTCATATATTACATAAAACATTTTTTACATATTTTAAAAAACTTACACAAAATCATTATGTTTCTATTATCAAGAACACATTATTATATAAATCTAAGTAGAGAAATTGTGTATCTCATATATTATATAATTTTTTTTTTTACATATTTTAAAATACTTACACAAAATCACTATGTTTCTTACCTATAATTTTTTTTTTTTTTTTTTTTAATAATGGATTGGCAATTAGATACACAATATTTAAGGATCCTTCGACATCCATGCATAATTTAACTATTTATCCATTTACATGTTATTAAAATGGAACTATCTCGTTTTTGTTTTAAATCTTTATGAGTTTCTAAAGAATGATCACTTATATCACCATGTCCTACAAAATTATAGAATCATGCATTTTTTATTTGCACATAGTAAAAATCATTTACAATTTTAAGAAAATTTATTCAAACATATAAATTACCTTCTTCTATTCCTTCATCGTCTTATCTTTGAGAATTTGGATTATTAATCAAATCTCCATCGTCATATTTTATTGGATTTTCCAATCTTATTACAAGATTATTTTCAATCATTGTCTTTAAAATTTATGATTAAATATATGGATTTAAAATATTTAATTAAGAAAAAATAGTTAACTAAACAAGTTACTATAGATCATCGACAAAAAATAGAATTCCTTTTGATGAAGGAATGACGTTGGATAAAACATTTCATGTACAACCCCTATCAACTATCTCCATGATTGAAATCATCTGTCAATTTCCTAACTTGTTCAAACTTGTTCATAGAATGAAAAAAATCGCATCCATCATGTAAATAAAGAACCACTCCTTTAAGTGAGGTAAAATTTTCAAGTATGTTATCCTAGAACATTCAAATCCTTTCTTTTACAAAATTGTGTGTTCTCAAATTTGAACTCAAATATCTAAATATTGGTATATTAAAATATGGTATATTTTGATTAACATAATCCATTTCTATATGAATAATAATAGATACAAATGAATAATAGATACAATGTTCCCTTCCAATCCACTTTTCCAACATTCTATATCAAAGTCCTATGTAGGAATCCTTTGGACAATTCTTATAAATACAAACAAATGAGTACTCTTTTATAATTTTCTTTGATATCTTGAAAAATTTAGAGAGTTATTTATTAAACATATATGATTCATTGAAATCAATTACAAAAATGAAAGTGCAAGTTTCTACATTTAAATTGATGAAGAGAAACAATTTCATGATATTAGTTTCTGTTCACACAGAAAGATAATTAATCATATCAACAATAACAAGTTCATAGAGAGTTATTTATCAAACACATATGTTTCATTAAAATCAATTACAAAAATGCAAGAGTAAGTTTCTACATTTGAACCGATGAAGAGAAATAATTTCATGACATTAGTTTTTATCCACACATAAAGATAGTTAATCATATCAACATAACAAGTTCATAAAAGAAAAGATGAAGAGAGATAATTCCCATCAATATGCTCCACAATGATTATGGATAAAAAAATCAATAAAAAAGCATCATATATTTCTTTTAGAGTCCATTGTTATACTCATATATTTTTGCTTAATAAGTTATACTCATCTATTTTTGCAGCATGAGAAAATTTGAGATTTTGTTCGTGAACCTCTCTCTTACTCTTCTTCCTCAAATAACTTGCTTGTTTCTACACATATAATAGTGCATAGTTGTAAAAAATGATTTCTAAACTTCAACCACACTTCTATCATAGAATTGTTGAAAAATATAGGATTTATTATCTCAAACTTTGAAATATTCACAAATTGTATTTCTTGAGTTCTTTTATATTTGAACCACTTGGAATAGTATGCTAAGTTTTTTTCATAAACATTACAGTTAATTATTTTACTCTCTGAAACATATCAATCCATTATTTTATTTTTAATTATTTTCTTTTCTTTTTTACAATTTGTAATTTTTATTCATGCATTTCATGCAAATGTATATCAAATGTATAAAAAAAGTAAAACCATATTATTTTGTTTTATTGTAAAAAAAGTCATCTTGATTCATTATTTAAGTGAATATGCCAACAAACCATTTTTCTAAAGTTGAAACCTACTCCTCCATATGTTACATAAATCATATAATATGAAGACAAAATTCATCTAGTCTCTTAGGTTTCCAATGATCAAATCATCAAAAACATTCATACACTCATTTTTAATATTATTCAAACCAATGCATTTGAAGAATAAGAAACAATTTTGAATTACACATCAAATTAGTTAATGGTGAAGAATGGTTTTAAAAATATAATATTTATACCTTCAACTCTTCCTAACCAATGTGTTTTCTCCCTAGGTGGCTTAGCCTATTACTATACATTCATTTTCCCCTTTCTTCCGTGCCTTAATCCATGAAGGGAGTTTCATCATATTTCTTGTTAAAGGGATTTTACTATTTTCATAATTTTATAATAATTCTCGATGGAACACCAAAATGATGCAAATGAGCTTTATGGTAATGGAATGTGGAATGAAATGATTCATATTAAACATTTTCAATTGTATTTATTTATGAGAAAAAATAGTATGTTGGCCATCCAAGATATAGAAGTTTAAGTGTGAATTTCAGTTTATTATTCATATTTATCTCTGCAAAGAAGTTTGGTCTCATAGTTTAAAGGCAATTGGATAGACTCTTTGAATTTTATCGTATTTTTATTACCAATACCTAAATTTAATCTCTATGACTTATTTTTCATTAACTTTCTTATATTGCAAATTTATAGGAGCTACAACACATCTATTGATTGTGAATTTTTAAAAATTTCCCACGGAATAAAAAAATAATTTGATCTATTCCTTTTGACTACCATATGATTTTTCATAACTTTGAATGGCCTTTTGTGTACCTTTGAAGGACTTTCTTTCAAATACTTGAAAGATGGTTTATTAATACCATTTTCTAAATATTTAATACAATATATTCTAAGGAACATAAGATTATTTTAATGATGATTATTTGCGATATTATTTGTCCTATTCATCAGATATAATACACCATATTATTTTTTTTTGCCACAGACATTTTTTTGAAACTGCTACAATACCATTTTTCAAATCACTCTCATTATCGGTTCCTTACTAATTTGATTAGTTGTATGGTGGTAACACCCAAACATGATTTTCACAATATATATTTCCAACATCAATATCTCTTTTCATTTTATCTAGTTGATAATTATAAATAGGAAGTTGAATTTGTAATATAAAACATTTATTGTCTTCAACTACCATGATTTGGACATACAATATGTCTTCATTAATCACATATGTAGACATGACCATGAATACCATGCCAATAGTATAGTTGTTTGTTCCCTCTACCATTTCAGAAAGATATAAATTTTCATGAAAATTTAATGGCTTAGCTAACTCAACATACCATTCATTTGGAAATTCTCCAATGTCGTGTTTAGTTTTATCTAAAATAAAAAAATCTATTTGAAGTTACTAAGAGTGACAAGACTAAACATGTTTACCTTAATTTAATTGAACATATCCTGTTAAAGAAATAAAATAAAATGAAACATTTTCAAGATTAATAAACATAAAATCTCATGTATATATTAAATGAAATTTTATAATATGCAACCCAAAATATAAATGGGTTTGGAAAGGAATAATCCTAGAGGTCAATCAAAACTTCTCCATGATATCCTACTTAGTACCTTTCTCTATTAACCCCTAAAAGGGAATAATAAGATATAAGAAGGTTATTCAATGATTATCTGAGATCTTTTAGGGAAAATTGATACACATGGAAGAGGGTTAGTCGATGCTTCTCCGTAGTCCCCCACTGCTACAAAACTATGTGTAAAAAAGGGTAGGTAAACAAGTCTAGTGGATAACTTGTGATTCAATTACTATATTTGAGGAAGGGTTGGCCAAACCATTTCCATGGTCAACCCAAATGATAATAATACACTAAATGGAAGGTTATGCAACTCTACCTTTAGATTCTCCTGATGTGAATACTTTTCTTGAGGAATGGTTAGTTGACCCATCCACTAGACACCCTATCAATATAACTGGAGAAAGATTTATTTACACATATCCATACTCCCTTTCCTTGAGAATTACATCTTTTATGAAGAATCGATCAACCATTCGTAGTGCTCCCCCTCCATGAGAATACTATGTTAAAAGAAGGTTTGGTTGACCCTTCCCTGAGATCTCATTTAGATGAAATATATTCTTTAAAAACAACTAGTTGACATGCATCCATGAAAAAGATACATGAGAAAACCATAATTAAGTAATGGTTTCACAAATTTCCCTAGGATATCATTACATGAGAACTATGTTTCATGAAGGGTCCATAGATCCATCCTTGGGATCACCCATACACAAATATTTTGGTTGAGAAAGGGTAGGAAAAACATTCTACTATATAATCAATGATGTTCATGCCATTATTATGGAATTATTTTCCAACCATTTCACTGAATAAACAATTATGTGAATTCCATCCTTCAAGAAGGGTGATCTAACCATTCTCCATGCCACCCATCCATGAGAATACATTGCTTGAGGAAAGGATAGATAAACCTTCTAGGATATCTCCCTTATGCCAAGATTTTTTTTTAGGAATGGCTAAATAACCCTTCCACTTTTTATCACCTCATGTGAATTCTATTATAAAGGAAGGATTTGTTGAACGTTCCTTAGGATCCCCCTTATGTGGGAAATTCTCATGATAAAGGCATGATTGTTTCTTTGACTTGATACCATGTTATGTGAATAACATCCCTTAGGAATGTTTGGTTGATCCTTCTCCATTCCCCTCCACCGTGATAATAATGTGCTAAATAAAGGGTTAAATGACACTTTCCTAGTGTCCCTTTTATGTCAAAACTTAGCAACAAAAATGGCGAGTCAAATCTTCCACAAAATACATAATGACTTGAATAAAAACCATCAAGAAAGGTGATTGTATATTTATCCATGCTCCCCCTCCATAAGAATATTATTATTGAAGAAAGGTTAATTGACACTTCGATTGCATATCAAGCGACAAGAATACCGTCATTGATTAATGGTCATATGACCCTCCTCTATGATTCCCCTTAATGAGAATACTATGGTTTGGGAAGGGTCAATCAATCCCTCATTGAGATACCCATTATAGATTTTTTTTACTTAGGAATGGATAGTCCATCCTTCCACTAAATACCCCTCAACATAAATACCATCCTTAAGGAGGGGTCATTGGATCCTTATCCATGATGTTTCTCTGTGAGAATACAATACTAGAGGAAGATTTGACTGACAATTCCTCGATATCAGCCTTATCCAAAAACATATCTATATGAAGTGTTAGATAAAAATTACATAGGATACCCCATTATGAAAAAACCATCCCTCATGAAGGGTTTCATGATATTTCTTCATGCTCTCCATCCATGAGAATATTATTCCTAAAGAAAGGTAAGATAAACCTTCAACCATATACCCCATGATGAGAGTACCATCATTGAGGAAGGTTCAACCGACCCTTCTCCATGATACCCCTCCATGATAATAATACGTTTAGGGAAGGTTTTTCTAACCCTTCCCTAAGATCCCCATTATTAAAAAAAAAATGAGGAAAGATCAAACATGCTCTGCCGCTATTAGAATATTATTATTGAAGAGGGGTCAACTAACTCTTATACTAGATAAACTATGATTATAATTTGATCGGTAAGGAAGGGTCATTCAACCCTTATCTATTCTCCCCATCCATGATAATTATATTATCAAGAAATGGTTTGCTAATCATTCATTGAGATCCTGATTATTTGAAAACTTTTCTTAAGGAATTATGAACTAATCCTTCCACTAGATACCCATCAACATGAATACCATATTTTAGGAATTCTTAACCAACACTTTCATAGGATCCCCCTTCTACAAAAAATTATCTAGAGGAAGGGTTCATTCACCCTCCCACATCATACCCCATGATGAAAATACCATACCTCAAGAATTGTTATCCTACAATCCTCCATGCTCCACCTCCATGAGACTAATATGATTGAAGAAGGGTTGGAAAACCCTTCCACTACATATCTTTTGATAAGAATACCAACAATGAATAAGGTTCTATTTATCCTTATCTATGACCCTCTCAATGATAGTACTATGTTGGGCGAGTGTTTGACCAACTATTCCACAAGAATAGCAGTATTCAAACCGAATATTGAGGAAGAATTAGTCAACCCTTCCAATTTATACCACTCCACATGAATATCATCCTTTAGGAATGGTTAGGTGACCCTTCTCAATGCTCTCCCTTAATGGGAATACTATGATAGATAAATGGTTGGTTGACCCTTCCTTAGATCCCCCATATTCTAGAAATTTCATTGTGGAAAGGTCACATATCCCTTCCACTAGATACCTTGTCACAAAAATAATCTCCATGAGGAAGTACCAACCAAATATTCCCCATTTCCCTCTCCATGAAAATATTATTCTAGAGGAATGGCTAAAATATCCTTCCTTGATAGCCTAATTATGATAAAAAAAATCTTAAGGAAGAGTCTACCAACCCTTCTATGTTCTCCCCACTTCATGTGAAATTCATGTAGGAGGAGGGGTTGGTTTACCCTTCAAAATTATTTCATTTATTCAAAAAAAATTCAATATGAATGATTAGTCAACCCTTTCATTGGATACAAATTGATGAAAAAAATATCCATTAAGAAGGGTTATCCAACCCTTGTCTACGTTGTGATAACCCTTATCCAAGCTTGTCCTCTATGAAAATAATACACTTGAATAAGGGTCAATCGACCATTCCACTAGATACTTGATGAAGATAATTTCATAATTGAGGAAGGGCTAGCCAACCCTTGTCTATTCCTCCCCTCCATCAAAATTCTAATTTTGGAGAAAGGGTCATTTGACCCTTCCATGTGATCCCCCTTATGTGAAAACTATTATTGTGTAAGGGTCGAATGATTCTTCTACTGGATACCCCTCTACACAAACACGATATTTTAGGATTTTTTTGTAGAACCTTGTCCATGCTACCCCTACATGTGAATAGTGTTCTATATGAAGTGTCAACCAACTTTTCCCCAAATCCCCCTTATGTGAAAACTTAGAGATAGGAAGGGTGGGATGAACCTTCAATACAATACCTTGACATGTGAATACCATATATTAGAAATTATTATCTAATAATTCTCCATGCTCCCCATCCATGAGGAAACTATGCTTGAAGAAGCGTTATCTGACATTTTCATTACATACCCTGTGATGAGAATGAAATCATTGAGGAAGGTTCAACTAACCCTTCTCTATGATACCCCTTGATAAGAATATATATTGTGGGAAAATTCAGCCGACCATTCCCTAATAAAATTGTTATTTGAAAAATTTACCTAAGGAAGAGTCAGTTGACCATTACACTAGATACCCCTCCACAAAAATACCATTCTTTACTAAGGGTTGACCAACCCCTATACATGATACCCCTTAAAAGGGGATATTATTCTTTAACAAGGATCGATTGAGCCTTCCACTATATAGCATGCGAAAATAATACATGGTTGAGTAATGGTAAGCTAATGCTTCTCCATGCTCCAATCCATGAGAATACAATGCTATATGAAGAATTAGTTGACCCTTCCCCGAGATACCCCTTAATCCAAAATTTTTCTCATGGAAAGGTCACTCAACACTCCCATTGGATACCTCATCACAGAAATACCATCAATGAGGAAGTTTTATCCATCCATTTCCCATGGTCCCAATCCATGAAAATATTATTTTGGAGGAATGGTCAGGGAATCCTTCCTTGGGATCCAAATTATGTGAAAAAATTTGTTGAGTAAGGGTTTGTCAACCTCTTTCTGTGATCCCTTTCCCTTGAGAAAATCATGTAAGAGGAAGGTTCGATCAGCCCTAACATAGGATCACCCTTCTTCAAAAACATTTCTAGAGGAAGGGTTGGCCAACCCTTAGACTTGATACCCCTCAACACAAAAACCATCCTTTAGGAAGTGTTTGCGAATGATTCTCCATGCTCACCCTCCATGAGAATACCACAGTTGAAGAAGGGTTGTTCAACCCCTCTTCATTCTCCCCATTCATGAGAATTATATTCTAGAGAAATGGTTGTCCCACACTTCATCAGGATTCTACTCATGCAAAATAATGCATGAGTAAGGTTTTTTCGGTTCTTCCACTACATACCCATTGAAACAAATACTATATTTTATAAAATTTTAGCTGACCCTTCTCTACATTCCTCATCCATAAGAATAATATGATGGAGAAAGGGTCGATTGACACTTCCCTAAGATCGTGCCTTTATGTGAAAGCTTAGCTAGAGGGAGGATGGGAAAACCCTTCCATAGGATACCCTATGACATGAATACCATCCTATAGGAATGGGCATCCAATAGTTTTCCATTCTCCCCCTCCATTTGAGTATTATTCTTGAAGAAAGGTCAATAAAACCTTCCACCACATACCCTATGATGAGAATAAAATTATTAATGAAGTTTTGACTAAATCTTCTTTGTGACCCCCCTCCATGAGAATACCATGTTATGGTAAGGGTCATTTAACCATTCCCATATAATGTAATTATTTGAAAAAAAATTCCTTAGGAAGAGTCAATCAACTCGTCGACTAGATACCCTTCCACAAAAATTCCATCCTTATTCAAGGGTTAGTTGACCCTTCTCCATACTCCCCCTTAATGTGAATATTGTTCTTGAAGAAGGATCAACTGACCATTCTACTATATAACATCCAACAAAGATACATAATTTATGAAGCATCAACTAATGCTTCTTCGTGCTCCCATCAATGAGAATACGATTCTAGAGGAATGGTTAACCAACCCTTCCCTAGGATCCCCCTCACATGAAATATTTTCTTATGAAACGTTCTCCCAACCTTTCAACTAGATACATTGTCACATCAATACCATTTACAAGGAGGATTTGACCAACCCTTTCCAATGCTTTCCCCCTCCTAAATATATTACTCGAGAGAAAGGGTTGGCTAATGCTTCCTTGGGATCCTAATTATGCAATATTTTTTCTTGATGAAGGGTCAACCAACCCTTCCCTACATACCCCCTCCATGAATATATCATGGAGGAGGAATGACCGGCTGAAAATTCAATGGGATCCCACTTATTGGAAAACCTTTTTAGATGGATGGTCAACTGATCCTTCCACTAGATACCCATAAATGTGAAACTTGACCTTTAGGAAGGTTTATTTAACCCTTATACATTCTCCATTTGAATCAAAATATAATTCTTGAAGGAGGCTCAATAAACCCTTCAAATCGATATCCCCTTACAAGAATCCCATAATTGAGGAAGGTTCAACCAACCCTTCTCTATTTTCCTCCTCCATGAGAACTCAATGCTAGAGGAATGGTTTGAAAACCCCTCATTGGGATCCCCCTTCTTTTAAAACTATGATTGAGGAAGGATTATCTTACCCTTCCGCTAGACACCCCCCAACATGAATAACATGTTTTAGAAAGAGTTGGTTGAACCGTATCAATGCTCCCCCTTCATGAGAACAATTTTCTAGATAAATGGTTGGCCAACACTTCTTTGCGATACCCTTTATGAAAAAACTTATAAGAGGAAGATTTTGTTGACCCTTCCATAGTATACCACATGGCATGAATACGATCCCTCAAAAAGGCTCATATGAAATTTCTCCATGCTAACCTTCCATGAGAATACTATGCTTGAAGAAGGGTTAGTTGACCCATACACCACATTTCCTATGACAAGAATGAAATCATTGAGGAAGGTTCGGTTGACCCTTATTTGTGATCCCCTTCTACAATAATACCATTTTAAAGGAAGGGTTGGAAGAAAATTCCCTATGAATTCCATTATTTTAAAACTTTACTTGAGGAAGGGTTAGTAGACTCTTCCACTCGATACCCCACCACATGAATGTGATCCTTCAAGAAGGGTTAGCTCACCATTCTCCATGTTCCCCCTCAATGAGAATATTATGCTTCAAAAAGGATCAACTGACCCTTCAACATCATACCCTACGACACAAATATATCATTCAGGAAGGGACAACTAATGCTTCTTCATGCTCCCATCCGATGAGAATATTATGTCGAATGAAGGGTTGGATGCCCCTTTTCATAGAATCCCCCTTCCACAAAATATTTTGTTATACAAACTTCACCCATCCCTTCAACTAGATACATCATCATGGGAATAACTTCCATGAGGAAGTGTTGGCTAACCCTTTTCTATCCTCCCCCTCCATGGAAATACTATTCGGTAGGATGGGTCAACTGATCCTTCCTTGTGATCCCTATTATGAGAAAATTTTTCTTATGGAAGGGTTAGTTGATCCTTCTCCATGCTTCAGTCTCAATAACAATATCATGTAAGAGGAAAGTTTAGTCAACCCTTCCATAAGATCCTCCTTATTCAGAATATTTCCTAGAGGAAGGGCCGGTCAACACTTGCACTGGGTACCCCTTGATGCAAAACACATCCTTTAAAAAGGAGCAACCAATCCTTATCCATGATCTCCCTCCATGAGAATACCATTCTTGAAGAAGGGTAATCTAACACTTTCACTAAATACCTCATGAAAATAATACCATCATTGATGAAGGGACAATTGGCTCTCCTTTGTACTCCCACTCCATGAGAATTTGATGCTAAAGGAAGGGTTGACGGACCCTTCCCTGAGATACCCCTTACATGAAAATTGTTCTTTATGAAGGGTCTGAATGACCCTTCCTCTAGATAAACTACTATGTAAATATCATATTTGAGTAAGGATCCACTAACCCTTCTCTATTTTCCTCCTCCATAGAATATTATGGTTCAGGAAGGGTTGATTTGTTGAAATGGTGCCAATGAATTTCGTAAGATTATGGATGATGTTCAGCTCCTAATAATCAGCCTTTAGTTGAGACAAATCAACCAAATCTATATTTTGGTTAGATTTGCATTAATTGTATGTAATTGGTTCAAGATGTGGAATTGGTTATAAGCCCATGTAGGAAGAGAGAGGAGTAGCTGAGTGAGAGGTTGGGAATCTTATTCAGGTTGGATGTTGTAATTCTCCCTTGAAAAAATAATAAAATCGAATTTCATTGCCCCATGAATTTTTTCCTTGTGAAATATTTTACCACGTAAAACACTGTGTACATTTATGTTCTTATTTTTTTCTCTATTATGTTAACTTCCTTCTAATTAGATCTACAAGATTTATACGTCCACTATGCAACAAGTGGTATCATAGCTAAGGTATTAGACTAAGTAGATATGTGTGAATTCAATAGTCATATTGTGGAAAAGATAGCGAATAAGCATTGGAAGAGACAAATTTATCTAGTGTATAAACAATGTCACAAGTTATTCCTATGAGACAGTGCGACAGTCGCAGGAACACTTTCGAGTTATAAAATTTTAGGAAGTGTCGTGGATCGTCCATATAGAAAGGTGCGACATTTTTTACATAGTATTAGATGTCATACCTGTATCAGGTTCGAAACCCATGGAAAGTAGTTATGGAGCGGACTTTCGTGGGTGGTAGTGCATAATCGACAAAGGTACGATGACGACAGAATATTCTTTTAATGCATAGAAGAATAGCTTTTAACCATGTGTTTTAACCATGTGGTATCACTGTGGAAGGTTTAAAGGATATATATTTTCATCATTTATAAAAATATGGAGTGGAGGTATAAAAGATTGTCTTTTATGAATTATTTGAGGCGAACATTGGTTTTATTAAAGGATTTTTTCAGTTATATTGATATCAAATATTTTTTTCCCGAAACATTTTTAATTAATATTTCGGAGTTCACCATGAATAATAAAATTGTTCATTCATAATAAAAATCTTATTTTATTAGAAATGGTGTTTGGATAATTGTTCTAATAGAAAAGATGCAGAGTGCAAAGTTTGAGATCGATAAATTCAATGGGAAGAATAACTTTGAGTTATGGAAAGTCAAGATGTAGGATCTTCTCGTGGAACAAGGTGTGCAAAAGGCATTATTGGGAAATTCAAAGAAACCCAGAACTATGTCAGACGAAGAGTGGGAAGAGAGATGCAAGAGCTCTCAATACTATTCGTTTATGCTTGGCCAACGATGTTTTGTTTAACATTGTTGTAGAGAAAACAACATCAAGATTATGGAAAAAGTTGGAAATCCTCTACATGACGAAATCTTTCTTAAAAGGAAGTTGTATATTTTGTGAATGAGAGAAGGTACAAAAATTATTGACCATTAGAATACCTTCAATAGTCTCTTATGTCAGTTGACTAGCATGGGATAAAAATTAAAATCAGAAGATAAGGAAATCACACTATGGTGTTCATTTCCCGAGTCTTGGGATCATTTTGTAAACTCTATCAATTTTATCTCATCAAAAGGTATGGAATTTGATGATATTGTGGGAGTTCTATTGTCTAAGGAAAAAAAGGAATAAAATCCAATTTAGAAATGTCAGCATCATAAGTGATGGTGGCTAGAGGACGATCTAATGAAAGAGGGAAGAATCAGAGAGGTACTTCATGATCAATGTCAAAAGGAAAGAAGAGTAAGCTAAAATGTTGGTACTGTGGAAAATATGGGCACCTCAAGAAGGATTGTTGGAAAAGGAAAGAAGCCTCCAAAGAGGATTCCACAAAAGAATAAAAGGAATAAAATGCAACTGAAACAAGTGCAGGTTCATGTATGACTAATGAAGTTTTGTCTATTTGTAATGTTTCACATTATGATCAACATTGATTGTTAGATTCTGGTGCATCCAATCACATGTCTCTTCATAGACACTGGTTTTTTACTTACCAGCCTATAGATGATGGGGTTGTTTTTATGGGAAATGACATTTCCTATAAGATTGTTGGAATTTGTAGCATTCAAATTAAAATGTTTGATGGTTCTGTAAAGACATTAAATGATGTGAGGCATGTACCTGAACTTATAAATAACCTAATATATTTGGGAGTCCTAGATTATGGGGGATAAAAGTGTACATATGAAGGTGTACAAAAGCATCTTACTGGTCATTAAGGCTAAAAGGATCGAGAATATTTATCAGCTAGAAGGAATAATTGAATCAGATCAAGTAATAGTAATGTCTAAGAGTACCAGTGACTCTAATCGTCTATAGAATCAATGCTTGGGCCATATGAGTGAGAAAGTACTTAAGGTAATGGTATATAATAAGTTACTTCCATGTTTGAAGTCTCTAAATTTAAATTTCTATAAACATTGCATTTATGGAAAATAGAGTAGGTAGAAGTTTAAAACGAGGCACATTAGTAAAGGTGTCCTTGATTACATTCACTCAGATGTATGGGGACCATACCTTATAGTCTCATATGGAGGATCATCGCATTTTTTTACATTTATAGATGATTTATCTAGGAAGGTGTGGGTCTATTTGTTAAAAAGAAAAGCTCATGTATTTACTTTCTTTAATAAATTTAGAGATTTCGTTGAAAATAGCACTGGCAGGTCAATAAAATGTTTAAGAACTAATAATGGAGGTGAATACACACCTATGGAATTCAAAAACTATTGCAAGGAACTCTGGATTGAGAGGAATGAAACCACTTCCTATACTCCTCAACAAAATGGTGTTGTTGAACTCATTAATAACACTCTTATAGAGGGAGCAAGGAGCATGCTCAGTAATGCCAACTTGCAGTAAGAACTGTGGGAAGAAACAATTTCTACATCTTGTTATCTGGCAAACCGATCACCATCGACTGTAATTGATTGTAATATTTCAGAAGAGGTATGGACTGGTCACCCTTGTGATTATTCAAAGCTTAATATTTTCGTTGGTGAAGCCTATGCTCTTATTCCTAAGCATCAACGTTCTAAATTAGATCCCAAATAAAAAATACTTATCTTTGTTGGCTATGGCGATGAAATTAAGGGATATATATTGTGGGATCCTACTTCCCACAAAAATCACCATTAACACGGATGTCATATTCATAAAATCGGATGTAGATGTTGAAATGAAACAGGCACAAGTACCACAAACTCAACATATTCAGTGTGATACTCGTTCATCTACAGAAGAAGATGAACATGAAGAGATCGATGAAGAGGTTCATGAAGATGTTCATGAAGATATTCCTGCAGAGGAAAATGTGGATTCATATTATAAGTAGGAAAATGTGGATTGGCCACAATCATCTCTTAGGAGAGCTACACAGGTTAGAAATCCTCCTAGATGGTATCATGATTGTGTTTCATCTATTTCTTTGATTTCTAATGATGAAGAACCTATTTGTTATCAGGAAGAAATGGAGGTGTTTGATAGTGAAAAATGGAAAGAAGCAATGAAAGAGGAAATGGATTCCTTAGAAAGGAATGGAACATGGGACCTTGTAGAACTCCTGAAAGAAAGGAAGACTGTAGGTTGCAAGTGGGTCTATAAACTGAAAAGGGATGTTGATAATAAGTTTGTAAGGTACAAACAAATAATGGTGGAAACAGGGTATTCACAAGAGGAATAAGGTATTGATTTCCATGAATCCCTTTCACCAGTAGTTAAACTTGTTTTGGTTCGTATTGGGTTAGCACTAGTTTCTTTACTTTATTTGGATTTAGAGCAGCTAGATGTTAAAACAATATTTTTACATGGAGATTAAATGAGGAAATATATATGGAACAACCATAATGGTTTGTTCAGGATCGAAAAAAAATGTTTTCTTGCAAACTCAGGAAGTGATTGTATGGCCTGAGGAAGTCTCCCGGTCAATGGTACAAGAAGTTTGATTCTTTCATGGTGAACCTGAATTATACAAGAAGTGAGTATGATCATTTTGTTTACTTTAAAAAGTTGAAAAATGGCACATTCATTATTTTGGTGTTATATGTTGACGATATGCTTGTAGAAAGAAAGATAATGGAAAAGATCAATAGGTTAAACTCTTATATGGCTATTAAATTTGATATGAAGGATCTAGGAGAAGCAAAACAAATCTTGGGAATGGAGATACATAGAGACAAGAAAACTGGTATGTTGTGGTTGTCACAACATAAGTGTGTGGAGAAAATACTTTTGAGGTTTAGTATAAACAATGTGAAACCAATAACAATCCATTTGGCTTCCCATTTCAATCTTTCTTGAATTTCATGCCATAGTACTGATGAAGAAAATGAATATATGTGTCGAGTATCGTATGATAATGCACTAGGGAGTTTGATGTATGCGAGGGTTAGTACAAGACCAGATATTTCACATGCAGTTGGTGTTGTCAGTAGATACATGGAAAATCTAGGTAAAGAGCATTGGGAAACAGTGAAATGGGTGCTTCTATATTTGAGGGCCACAAGTACTTATTGTATCACCTATAACAATGATAGTGATCTAGTCTGTAGATATGTCGATTCATATTTTGCAGGTGATTTGGAAAAGAGGAGATCAACTTTAGAATATGTATTTAATCCTGCAAGTGGAACTATTAGTTGGATGTCAAAGATTCATAACATTGTTTCTTTATTTACTACAGAGGCATAATATATAGTTTTTTAACATGCTTGCAAGGAAGCAATCTAGTTAAAAGGTTTGCTAGGTGAGTTTGGAAGGTTAATGGACAAATCAAATTTTTTCTGTGATAGTCAAAGTGCAATTCATTTGGCGAAAAATCCAATCTACCATAGTAAGACCAAGCATATTCCCATTAAATACCATTATGTCAGACATTCTATTGATGAAGGTGGAGTGGCTCTGGAAAAATTCCATACGAAAGAGAATTGTGCAAACATGTTCACAAAACTATTACTGCTAGAGAAGTTGCGATGGTGTTTGGCTTCTCTTGGATTGCAAAAAAGGTGATGAATAAAATTGGGCATGATATTCAGGTAAATTTTTTTCAAGGTGGAGATTGTTGAAATGGTTCCAACGAATTTCCCAAGATTGTGGGTGATATTTAATTCCTAATAATAATCCTCCAGTTGAGAAAAATCAACCAAAGATTGATTTTGGTTAGATGTGCATTAATTTTATGTAATTGGTTCAATATGATGAATTGGTTGTAAGCCCATGTAGGTAGAGAGAGAAGTAGTTGAGTGAGAGTTTGGGAAGCCTATTTAGGTTGGTTGTTGTAATTCTCCCTTGAACAAATAATAAAACCAAGTTTCATTGCCCCATGGATGTTTCCCTTGTGAAGGGTTTTATCACGTAAAATACTATGTATGTTTGTGTGATTGTCTTCGTCTCTATTATGTTAACTTGTTTCCAATTAGATTTTCAATATTTATGATCCCGATGTGCAACATGATTGACCCTTTCCCGTAAAGTCACTCAACAAAAATAATATCCCAGAAACAATAAAATCTTATTTGATATAGGTTTTTGTAAATGTTACTGAACCTCTTTCTATGATGGTGACATCACTATGGCATCGAAAAACCTCATTAGAAGTGCCATTATGTATGTTTATTATGATAGAATGAATTTTTATAATGTATCCATTAATTTAGCCATGTCCACTATAACTAACTACAAATTTCCATGAAATTGCAATAAATACATCCAATATCCCAAATAGGTTATCTTTATATGTATTCATTCTTGAAGCTAAATGCATAATGAACATTGAACTTGACATTGGAAAGAAGGAACAATTAACGATATTACCATAGAAATGCATGTAATATATATAACATGTGAATTTCACTCTAGAAAATGTAATATATATAACATGTGAATTTCACTCTAGAAAATGTAATATTTATTTTTTAACTCGTGGCCTTGAAGCTACTGTTGACTTTCATTATGGAATTATGTCTTAAATCATCTGCATTTCCTCGAATATTTTATCGAGATTACACAATTGATGACGGAGTATAATTTAAGGAATTTTATACTACAACCCTTATTTTATGCGGTTTAGATTCTACAAGTAGGTTTAACCTTTATTTCATATGGGCACATATGCAGGGAGGAATATGATGGAAGATTACCTATGAAAGGAGGGATTTTATCTAATGAGAGGAGATTTATAGGCTCTTGAGGGGTCCTTTTTCGAATGACTATGCATCTAATATATGTAATTTTACCTTATCTAAAGAAATGAACTTGCGATTTTTTTTGTCAATGAAAAAAATAAATAGATTGGCACATCAATATGGAAAAAACTATATATATCAGGTAGTTATTACGAAATAAAAAATGATACATCGAAGTAAATATTAAATATTGAACTTTGGTGGTTGTCCAATCAAGGACTTAAAAAGTCAATAGGCAATGCAAAATGATATCAAATATATAAATGTATCTCATCATTGGGAGTCAAAACCATGGTGTACCATTTGGCATTTGCATATAAAGGATGAGAGGGAAGAATTCCAATGCAAAATGATATCAAATATATAAATGTATCTCATCATTGAGAGTCAAAACCATGGTGTACCACTTGGCATTTGCATATAAAGGATGAGAGGGAAGAATTCCAAGTAGGTGTACCTTTAAAATTTTCATTGATTGTTTTCTTTGTTGTCCTTTCAAAATATATATTCAAGTGAACAACTTCAAGTTATTTTCATTATATTGAAACTATTATCTTAACAGGAAAATATGATTTATCATACTATTTTCTCGCTTCTAAATATTATCTTTTTATTCTTCTTGAAAAGTGATTAGAATTGTTTTTCCAACTCAATACATGGATTGACAATAAAATGGAGAAAGACATATTCATAATTTATCTTTGTTTAAGAAACTCAATATAGTGCATTGATGTTGTGTTGTTTTTAGAAATTTACCAAATAATAAATTAGAGGAATCCATTCTAGCCATGTCTAAGCTAACTAGCCTATAATATATCTAATTAGATGATAAACACTTGGGTTATTGTTAGATATTCACATTATATCTCTATGGGGCATTTGGCTAGCTCAAAATGCCCTATTGTTCAATGAAATATATATCCCTTCTTTACATGTCTTTGCACAAGTGATCACTATTTTCAATGTCATAAAGAAGAACAAAGTCCCAAATATTCCTTGTCAAGTGGGTGCAATGTAGATAGACATATAGATACCTTGGGGATTTTGTGATGGAACTTGCTAAGGTGAA
>ML802575.1:0-26023 GCA_009831015.1 Picea engelmannii | reverse complement strand
CCAGGGAAACCGTTGTCGATTTGTTGAGGACTAAGAAGACATCCACTATAAAGAAAGAAAATTGTCACAACAATTTTTCCAAAGGAAAACAAAGCTTCCACGTTGTCTGCTAAAGAAGTTGATCCCTCCATTCAAGAAATAGCCAATGTTGTTCGTTAAGTAGCCGCAAATTCTGAGGTAGTGCCATTTCTGATTCCTAGCTAGTGGATTGAAAGAATCTCCTCATTATTTTTTTGGGAACTATACGAATTGCGTAGAAGGTATACGAATTACGTAGAAGGTATTGGCATACATCGATTATTTAAATTAAAAATGTTTTTGGTTCTAATATTCGATGAAAAGGGAAGTCGTGGAATATTTTCCATTATTTTTATTTTAAACGAGTTCCATTAGATTTTTAATTTTGGGGAGTATTCATAAAGAAAGTAAAAAAGGTGTTTTGGAATTTTTTCATAAAAGTTTGAAGTCCAAGTTACAAATTCTCATTAGTTTTTGTTTAGAAGTTATTTAGAAGCTAAAAATATAACATGGCTTTAAGCAACAGTTTTGGCAGAACTAGAGATTTAGGTTCTTCTAGGGATTTTTTTTGAAGTTTGGGAAATCAAGATGAGGACGTTATTATGCTCTTAGGATGTTTGGGTTTTTGTAGTTCATGTCTATACAAAGCCAGTTGATCACGCAACCAAGAAAGATTTGACCAATTCTCAAAAGGATCAACTCAAAGATAACATGAAGAAGGATGCAAAATATGTCTATCTCATCCAAAACGGCTTGGATGAAAGAATATTTCCCAAGATTTTGACAGAAAATTTTCAAAGACAATGTGGGACATCTTAGAGACCAACAATCAGGGTATTACCAAGGTAAATACAATGAAGTTGCAGACTTTATCAATGAATTTTGAGGATATGAAGATGAAGGAGTCCAAGTCAATGGACCAGTTTATGACCCAATTCATGAACACAATAAATCAGTTAAGGATGAATGGTGAAGAGGTTCTAGATCATAGAGTGGTAGAGAAGGTTCTTAGCACCTTACCCAAGAAGTTTGATGTAGTTGTCATAGCCATTGAAGATTCTAAGGACTTGGCACAACTTTCAGTATATGAACTGTTGGGATCATTGTTATTCCATGAATCTAGGATGAACATGTATGATAATTCCTTAGAAAATGCATTCAGATCTCAAGTTTCAATATCAAGAGGTAGAGGAGGATCAAATTCAAGAGGCACGGGTAGAAGAAATAAACAAAGGGATAGTTCAAAACAAGAAAGGAGAGCGGATCAAAAAACTCATATCCTAAGGGGGGAGAAGCAACATAAATTCACAACTAACTCAGAGGTATGACAAATCCAAAGTTTAATGTTTTTATTGTAACAAGTTGGGTCATTATGCATCTGAATGTAAGAAGAAGAAAGATTACCTTAGCAGACATGATGAAAATTATCCTAACACTACTGAGAAATATGAGGAATCATTATTCCTTACATGTAATGCTGCTCAAAAGACTTCTAGTGATATTTGGTTGTCAAATAGTGGATGCAACAATCATATGATAGGAGACAAAATATTAATTGCAGATCTAGATGATTCAGTGAGGATTGAAGTCAAGTTGGGGTCAAATAGTATTCTAAAAGTCAAGGTTAGAAAAGACACATACTAGATGTGTATTATTCTTGAGGTTTGAAACATAATATTATTAGTGTTGGGCAACATACTTAAAAAAGGGTATGATATAATATTTAAGGGTGATGATTGTTTCATATATGATAAACCTCATAGTAATATGTCGATTGCTAGGGTGAAAATGACAAATAATATAATGTATCCTCTTTGCATGAATTATGATAGAAAAGATGTCTCCCTTTACCAAAAGGCAACATGTTCGGAATATTTTTGGTTGTGGCATCTCAGATTTGGTCATCTACATTTTGGTGGTCTAAAACTATTGCAACAGAAAAATATGGTTGAATGTTTTCCTCCCATTCAAGATCCAAAGAGTTCATGCAGGAGTTGTATTATGGAAACTTCCTAAAGGGGTGTCTTATAGAAAAAAGGCACCATTGGAGTTGGTTCATGCAGATCTATGTGGTCCAATGTAGACCCAATCACTAGGAGGAAGTTACTACTTCCTAACTTTCATAGATGATTATAGTAGAAAGACTTGGTTGTAATTTCTAGCAAATAAATTAGAAACTTTTGACAGGTTCAGAGAATTCAATGCAATGGTGGACAAGCAAAGAGATTATCATATTAAAGTATTGAGATCATGTATAGGAGGTGAATATGATTCACATGTTTTTCATGATTTATAAAAGAAACATGGGATCAAAAGACAATTTACAACAATGTATTCACCTCAACAAAATGGTGTAGCTAAAAGAAAAACAGAACCATTATGAATATGGCTAGAAGAATGTTCAAAGAAAATCAATTGTCCATTGATTTTTGGGGAGAATCATTATCTTTCTCTATTTATGTTTTGAACATATCTCCTACTAAAAATGTGAAGAACAACGTTCCACAAGAAGCATGGACATGTATGAGTTGCAGTGCAACACACTTCAAATTATTTGGTTGTGTGGCATATGCTCATGTGGCTATAGAGCTGAGGAGGAATTTAGATGACATAAATGCGAATTGCATATTTTTTGGATACAATAATCAATACAAGGGATATAAATTGTATAATCGAGTGAAAAAGAAGGTCATAATCATTAGGGATGTTGAATTCAAATAAGATGAAGCATGGAATGGAAGCATAAATAATACTATATCTATTGGAGCAATTATACCCCAAGTACAAGATGAAGAAAATGAGCAAATTGCAGGAGGTGGAGAACAAGGTTCACAAACTCAATCACCAATCAAAGATAATCCAACAAGAACTCCAAGAAATTTTGTTCGAGGTGAGTAATGTAGCCTAGTAGCCCAATGTACTCCCACTTCTCAATCAAACAGTGTATTTGATTATACATATTCCTCCATAAAGCCTAGAAATACTAGAATTTTAAGAGAAATATATGAAGATATAGATGTGCATTCGAAATATGCATTCTTTTCTTGTCAACCTATATGTTTTGAGGAAACAATTAAAGAATAAAATTGGGTCAAAGCAATGGATGAAGAAATTGATTCCATAGAGAAGAATGATACATGTAATCTTGTAGATTTTCCGAAAGATAAATATTGCATTGGTGTAAAATAGGTTTACAAAACCAAGTTTAATGAGAAGCGAGAAGTTGAAAAGCACAAGGCCAGATTGGTAGAAAAAGGTTTTTCACAACAACCTAGTGTAGATTACGGTGAGACCTTTGCACCAGTTGCAAGGTTAGATATAGTTAGATATGTCTTATCCATAACAACAAAAAACATGTGGAAAGTTTATCAAATGGATGTCAAGTTAGCATTCCTTAATGGTATTTTTGAAGAAGAAGTATATATGGAGTGCTTATCTTCATGTGATTGAAGGACATGAAGATAAAGTAGCTAACCTGGAGAGGAAACTACACATAGTTTTGCAAGGTGTCCCATAGGTAGGCTAGGTAAACCTGGGCGAGGAGATTATGAATGATTGCAAGGGTATATCGATCGAATGAGGAGTAATTTTGATGTGACATGCATTAGAAAGAGTTGTAACTAGGGGGTAGATGGGGCCCCTAGAAGGAAGTTTTACCTATGGCTACCAACCATGGCCCCTTAGTGGCTCTTGTAGGTCCATATTTCTTGTATGGGCATGGCCCACTATTGATGTACCTCTATCTTTTGGCAATGTGGCCTTAGTGAGGGATAGTATTTATTGTATATCTACACTTATTTTGTAACTAGGATACAAACACACATAATTTTTTATTATCACATGATGAATGCATAAATAATGATGTACTTGATGTTTCCTTTTTAATATTTTTACATATGTGTTATCATGACAATAACCAAAATGCATGCATTTTTTGTTTTCCATTTTTATTTTCCATGATTAAAAATAATGTTAATGTGATAAAGGGTAGTGTAATATTTCAATTGCAATGTTATCTACAAATGAACTAATATGCACGAGTGCAAAGAATTCAAAATTCTTTCACAAAAGTATCACTTGCAAATACTTTAGAAACAAACATGGATCACGAACATGGTAAAAATTGTTAGAAAATAATTACTCTCACAACATTTTTTAAGTTATTGAATTTAGAATTTAGTAGAGTTCAAGTTAGTTATGCATTATCTATTTTAAGAAAGTATTAATTTTAGAGTTTAGTAAAGTTTGAGTTAGTTATGCATGAGTTATCTTTGTGAATCTTATTATTATAAAGTTGTGTCTATTTAACTACCACTTGAGAATCAATGAAATCAATTTATGTTTTTAGAGCAGCAACTCTTGTCTTTTGTTTCGGTTCTTATGTGTGATTGTGTGAGAGTCATACAACCGCAACTGTAAGGAAATCTTGCCCCTCCTCCTTCAAAGTGGTATCAGAGTGAGGTTTGAGAAGAATTCTCCAAAGCCATAGAGAGGGAAAACGATAAAGAGGTTGAGAACGAAGCATGTCCATAGGGAGGTCGTGAGAGAAATCGAAGGAAACAAATTTCAAAGCTAGAGAGAGTCCATAGTCTACATAAATCTCGCGGAAGACGCACAAAATCGCTTGGGTTTTCAAGCAAACCCAGGGAAACCGTTGTCGATTTGTTGAGGACTAAGAAGACATCCACTATAAAGAAAGAAAATTGTCACAACAATTTTTCCAAAGGAAAACAAAGCTTCCACGTTGTCTGCTAAAGAAGTTGATCCCTCCATTCAAGAAATAGCCAATGTTGTTCGTTAAGTAGCCGCAAATTCTGAGGTAGTGCCATTTCTGATTCCTAGCTAGTGGATTGAAAGAATCTCCTCATTATTTTTTTGGGAACTATACGAATTGCGTAGAAGGTATACGAATTACGTAGAAGGTATTGGCATACATCGATTATTTAAATTAAAAATGTTTTTGGTTCTAATATTCGATGAAAAGGGAAGTCGTGGAATATTTTCCATTATTTTTATTTTAAACGAGTTCCATTAGATTTTTAATTTTGGGGAGTATTCATAAAGAAAGTAAAAAAGGTGTTTTGGAATTTTTTCATAAAAGTTTGAAGTCCAAGTTACAAATTCTCATTAGTTTTTGTTTAGAAGTTATGAGTATTCATAAAGAAAGTAAAAAGGTGTTTTGGAATTTTTTCATAAAAGTTTGAAGTCCAAGTTACAAATTCTCATTAGTTTTTGTTTAGAAGTTATTTAGAAGCTAAAAATATAACATGGCTTCAAGTAACAGTTTTGGCACAACTAGAGATCTAGGTTCTTATAAGGAAAAAAATTTAAGTTTGGGAAATCAAGATGAGGATATTATTACGCTCTTAGGATGTTTGGGATCTTGTAGTTCATGTCCATATAGAGCCAGTTGATCACACAACTAAGAAAGATTTGACTAATTCTCAAAAGGATCAACTCAAAGATAACATGAAGAAGGATGTAAAATATGTCTATCTCATCCAAAACGGCTTGGATGAAAGAATATTTCCCAAGATTTTGACAGAAAATTCTCAAAGACAATGCGGGACATCTTAGAGACCAACAATCAGGGTATTACCAAGGTAAATACAATGAAGTTGCAGACTTTACAAATGAATTTTGAGAATATGAAGATGAAGGAGTCCGAGTCAGTGGACCAGTATATGACCCAAGTCATGAACACAGTAAATTAGTTAAGGATGAATGGTGAAGAGGTTCTAGATCATAGAGTGGTAGAGAAGGTTCCTAGAACCTTACCTAAGAAGTTTGTTGCAATTGTCATAGCCATTGAAGATTCTAAGGACTTGGCACAACTATCAGTATATTAACTTTTGGGATCATTGCTATCCCATGAATCGAGGATGAACATGTATGATAATTGTTGGAAAATGCATTCATATCTCAAGTTTCAATCTCAAGAGGCAGAGGAGGATCAATGTCAAGAGCCAGGGGTAGAATAAATAAACAAAGCGATAGTTCAGAACAAGAAAGGAGAGTGGATCAAAATCCTCAAATCCTAAGGGGGGAAAGCAACATAAATTCACAACCAAGTCAGAGGTATAACAAATCCAAAGTTAAATGTTTTTATTGTAACAAGTTGGGTCATTATGCATATGAATGTAGGAAGAAGAAAGATGACCTTAGCAGACACGATGGAAATTATCCTAACACTATTGAGAACTATGAGGAATCATTATTCCTTACTTATAATTCTTCTCAAAAGACTTCTAGTGATATTTGGTTGTTAGATAGTGGATGTAGCAATCATATGACAGGATACAAAATATTAATTGCAGATCTAGATGATTCAGTGAGGATTGAAGTCAAGTTGGGTTAAAATAATATTCTAAAAGTCAAGGTTAGAAAAGACACATACTAGATGTGTATTATTCTCGAGGTTTGAAACATAATATTATTAGTGTTGGCCAACTTACTCGAAAAAGGGTATCATATAATATTTAAGGCCAATGATTGTTTCATATATGATAAAAATCCTCGTAATATGTCAACTGCTAGGGTGAAAATGACAAATAATATAATGTATCCTCTTTAAATGAATTATGTTAGAAAATATGTCTCCCTTTCCCAAAAGGCAACATGTTCTGAATATTTTTGGTTGTGGCATCTCATATTTGGTCATCTACATTTTGGTGGTCTAAAACTATTGCAATAGAAAAAGATGGTTGAAGGTTTTCCACCGATTCAAGAGCCAGCTAGTTCATGCAATATTTGTATTCTGGAAAAGCAACACATGGACAATTTTCCTAAAGGGCTGTCTTATACAGAAAAGGCACAATTGGAGTTGGTTCATGCATATCTATGTGGTCCAATGTAGACCCAATCACAAGGAGGAAGTTACTACTTCCTAACCTTTATAGATGATTATAGCATAAAGACTTGGTTGTAATTTCTCGCAAAGAAATTAGAAAATTTTGACAGGTTTAGAGAATTCAAGGCAATGGTGGAGAAGCAAAGCGATAATCATATTAAAGTATTGATATCATGTAGAGGAGGTGAATATGATTCACATGTTTTTTATAATTTCTTCAAGCAACACGAGATCAAAACACAGTTTACAAAACCATTATGAATATGGCTAGAAGCATGTTGAAAGAAAATCAATTGTCAAATCATTTTTGGGGAGAAGAAGTAGCTTTCTCTATTTATCTTTGAACATATCTCCTACTAAAAGTGTGAAGAAAAAAGTTCCACAAGAAGCATGGACATGTATGAGTTGTAGTGCAACACACTTCAAAGTATTTGGTTGTGTGGCATATGCTCATGTGGCTATAGATTTGAGGAGGAATTTAGATGACAGAAGTTGGAAGTGCATATTTCTTGGATGCAATAATCAAAACAAGGCATATAAATTGTATAATCCAGTGAAAAAGAAGGTCATAATCAACAAGGATGTTGAATTCAATTAAGATGAAGCATTGAATGGAAGCATAAATAAGACTATATCTATTGGAGCAGTTATAACTCAAGTACAAGATGAAGAAAATGAGCAAATTGTAGAAGGTGGACAACAAGGTTCACAAACTCAATCTCCAATCCGAGATACTCCAACAAGAACTCCAAGAAATTTTGTTCAAGGTGAGTAATGTAGCCCAATAGCCTAGTCTACTCCCACTTCTCAGTTAAATAGTGTATTTGATTATACATATTCCTCTATAAAGTCTAGAAAGACTAGAATTTTAAGAGAAATATATGAAGATATAGATGTGCATTCGAATTTTTCATTGTTTTCTTGTCAACCTACATGTTTTGAAGAAACAATTAAATAATAAAATTGGGTAAAAGCAATGGAAGGAGAAATTGATTCCATAGAGAAGAATGATACATGTGATGTTGTAGATTTTCCGAAAGATAAAGATTTCATTGGTGTAAAATTGGTTTACAAAAACCAATTTTAATGAGAAACGAGAAGTTGAAAAGCACAAGGCCAGATTGGTAGAAAACGTTTTTTCACAACAACCTAGTATAGATTATGGTGAGACCTTTGCACCAGTTGCAAGGTTAGATACAGTTAAATCTATCTTATCCATAACAACCCAAAACATGTGGAAAGTTTATCAAATGGAATTCAAGTCAGCATTCTTGAATGGTATTTTGGAAGAAGAAGTATATGTGGAGTGCTCATCCACCAGGATATGTGATTGAAGGACATGAAGATAAAGTCTATAGATTGAAGAAAGCTCTCTACGGGCTTAAGAAAGCACCTAGAGCTTGGTATAGGAGGATTGATTCATATTTGATCAGTATATGTTTCAATCGAAGCATGAATGAACCCACATTGTATATAAAGGTGAATAAGAAATGTCAAATATTGATTGTTTGCTTACATGTTGATGATATGATATTGAAAGGAGATTTGTTCGTGGATGAGTTTAAAGAAACTATGAAACAAGAATTAGAAATGACTCATTTGGGGTTAATGAGATACTTCCTTGGTATTGAAGTTCTTCGATCAAATTCATGATTTTTTTCATTTCAAGCAAGGTATGCCATGGATTTGTTGAAGAGGTTCAGGCTGATGAACTATAAACCATCACCAACTCCAATTGCAACAAGGACAAAGCTTAGTAAAGATGATGTGGGATCCAATGTAGATCCAACTCTATTCAAGATATTGGTTGGAAATATTATGTACCTCACTGCCACTCGGCCAGACATTATGTATGTTGTTAGTTTGATTTCCAGGTTCATGGAGTCTCCAAAAGATACACATTGGCAAGTTGGTAAAAGAATTTTGAGATATATCGCTGGAACAACGGGATATGAAATATTAATTTCCAACACTAGTAATGATTTTTTGGTTGGATACACTGACAGTGATTTTGCAGGTAGTCTTGTTGATTAAGCACTAGATCAATGTTGGTGAGCCTATTTGTCACTTCCCTTCAAATCATCTCAGCTCAAGATTTCAGGCCATCCGTCTATGTCAAAAATTGAGATAAAATTAACGTCTCTACTTCACTATGTTTTCTCCCTCTCTAGATTTACTGAATCAATCTCATTGATGAAAATGATGCACGGAGCATCATTCCATGTTTCTTTAAAAGCCCTTCTCAGATTGCTTTCCCTCTCTCCAAAACTTTTTAACATAATTTTACTAGTCAAATTCAGATGACTTCCCTCTTTCCAACAAGTTTTAAAATAATTTCATGATGGAAATTTAGAAGAATTATTGCTCAAGTTCCTAAAGAATGAATATTTGTGTAGATTGATATAAACGAAGTCTTAAAACAATAAAACAAGGGTTTTGGGGGGTTGAGAATCGTATTTCATGTTAATGTAAAAACTTAGAAGGCATTCTTTAGTATTGAAGGCAAATATACCAAGAAGGATGTTAGTGAAATATCATCCCAAGTCTAGAAAACATTGACATAAGTCCAAATCCATACTTATATCTACATTAAAATATAAACTTCAAGAGTCCCCATAATTTTGTTTCTAAAAGAACTAATATTATGTCAACAAAAAATCATATCCGATTTACAAACTAACAAAATTTAAAGTTTTCAATGTAAAATTAATATTATGTCAACATAGGTCTAGCCTAGACATTCTGAATTTCCAACGTTAGGTAGTTAGGTTTCTAAAGTGCACCTTGTTTTGAAAGTGAATAAGCATCATTAAGATGAATATACATTTGGGTGAAATCATAACCGATTTACAAACTAACAAAATTTAAAGTTTTCAATGTAAAACAAATATTATGTCAACATAGGTCTAGCCTAGACATTATGAATTTCCGATGTTAGGTAGTTAGGTTTCTAAAGTGCACCTTGTTTTGAAAGTGAACAAGTGTCATTAAAATGAATATACATTTGGGTGAAAGGTGTCAACACAAATGTGAACATTTTTTGTTGATTTGTATAGCCCGAGGCTACAAACTAATATTTCATGTCTATTGATCATACCCCATCCATTTGACTACTATCATATAATTAATGAAAAAATAAAGCATTCCAATTCCTTTTAAGATTGCTATCATCATCAATGATCTAAGAGGCATAAGTATTGTGTAGTTTTTTATCCATTTCACATAAAGGCCTTGAACTTAAAGAAGTGGTTCCCTTTCAAAATAAAAAGATCGTCCAAGGTGCATATTCTATATTCACCTTAGCAAGTTCCATCACAAAATCCCCAAGGTATCTATATGTCTATCTACATTGCACCCACTTGACAAGGAATATTTGGGACTTTGTTCTTCTTTATGACATTGAAAATAGTGATCACTTGTGCAAAGACATGTAAAGAAGGGATATATATTTCATTGAACAATAGGGCATTTTGAGCTAGCCAAATGCCCCATAGAGATATAATGTGAATATCTAACAATAACCCAAGTGTTTATCATCTAATTAGATATATTATAGGCTAGTTAGCTTAGACATGGCTAGAATGGATTCCTCTAATTTATTATTTGGTAAATTTCTAAAAACAACACAACATCAATGCACTATATTGAGTTTCTTAAACAAAGATAAATTATGAATATGTCTTTCTCCATTTTATTGTCAATCCATGTATTGAGTTGGAAAAACAATTCTAATCACTTTTCAAGAAGAATAAAAAGATAATATTTAGAAGCGAGAAAATAGTATGATAAATCATATTTTCCTGTTAAGATAATAGTTTCAATATAATGAAAATAACTTGAAGTTGTTCACTTGAATATATATTTTGAAAGGACAACAAAGAAAACAATCAATGAAAATTTTAAAGGTACACCTACTTGGAATTCTTCCCTCTCATCCTTTATATGCAAATGCCAAGTGGTACACCATGGTTTTGACTCTCAATGATGAGATACATTTATATATTTGATATCATTTTGCATTGGAATTCTTCCCTCTCATCCTTTATATGCAAATGCCAAATGGTACACCATGGTTTTGACTCCCAATGATGAGATACATTTATATATTTGATATCATTTTGCATTGCCTATTGACTTTTTAAGTCCTTGATTGGACAACCACCAAAGTTCAATATTTAATATTTACTTCGATGTATCATTTTTTATTTCGTAATAACTACCTGATATATATAGTTTTTTCCATATTGATGTGCCAATCTATTTATTTTTTTCATTGACAAAAAAAATCGCAAGTTCATTTCTTTAGATAAGGTAAAATTACATATATTAGATGCATAGTCATTCGAAAAAGGACCCCTCAAGAGCCTATAAATCTCCTCTCATTAGATAAAATCCCTCCTTTCATAGGTAATCTTCCATCATATTCCTCCCTGCATATGTGCCCATATGAAATAAAGGTTAAACCTACTTGTAGAATCTAAACCGCATAAAATAAGGGTTGTAGTATAAAATTCCTTAAATTATACTCCGTCATCAATTGTGTAATCTCGATAAAATATTCGAGGAAATGCAGATGATTTAAGACATAATTCCATAATGAAAGTCAACAGTAGCTTCAAGGCCACGAGTTAAAAAATAAATATTACATTTTCTAGAGTGAAATTCACATGTTATATATATTACATTTTCTAGAGTGAAATTCACATGTTATATATATTACATGCATTTCTATGGTAATATCGTTAATTGTTCCTTCTTTCCAATGTCAAGTTCAATGTTCATTATGCATTTAGCTTCAAGAATGAATACATATAAAGATAACCTATTTGGGATATTGGATGTATTTATTGCAATTTCATGGAAATTTGTAGTTAGTTATAGTGGACATGGCTAAATTAATGGATACATTATAAAAATTCATTCTATCATAATAAACATACATAATGGCACTTCTAATGAGGTTTTTCGATGCCATAGTGATGTCACCATCATAGAAAGAGGTTCAGTAACATTTACAAAAACCTATATCAAATAAGATTTTATTGTTTCTGGGATATTATTTTTGTTGAGTGACTTTACGGGAAAGGGTCAATCATGTTGCACATCGGGATCATAAATATTGAAAATCTAATTGGAAACAAGTTAACATAATAGAGACGAAGACAATCACACAAACATACATAGTATTTTACGTGATAAAACCCTTCACAAGGGAAACATCCATGGGGCAATGAAACTTGGTTTTATTATTTGTTCAAGGGAGAATTACAACAACCAACCTAAATAGGCTTCCCAAACTCTCACTCAACTACTTCTCTCTCTACCTACATGGGCTTACAACCAATTCATCATATTGAACCAATTACATAAAATTAATGCACATCTAACCAAAATCAATCTTTGGTTGATTTTTCTCAACTGGAGGATTATTATTAGGAATTAAATATCACCCACAATCTTGGGAAATTCGTTGGAACCATTTCAACAATCTCCACCTTGAAAAAAATTTACCTGAATATCATGCCCAATTTTATTCATCACCTTTTTTGCAATCCAAGAGAAGCCAAACACCATCGCAACTTCTCTAGCAGTAATAGTTTTGTGAACATGTTTGCACAATTCTCTTTCGTATGGAATTTTTCCAGAGCCACTCCACCTTCATCAATAGAATGTCTGACATAATGGTATTTAATGGGAATATGCTTGGTCTTACTATGGTAGATTGGATTTTTCGCCAAATGAATTGCACTTTGACTATCACAGAAAAAATTTGATTTGTCCATTAACCTTCCAAACTCACCTAGCAAACCTTTTAACTAGATTGCTTCCTTGCAAGCATGTTAAAAAACTATATATTATGCCTCTGTAGTAAATAAAGAAACAATGTTATGAATCTTTGACATCCAACTAATAGTTCCACTTGCAGGATTAAATACATATTCTAAAGTTGATCTCCTCTTTTCCAAATCACCTGCAAAATATGAATCGACATATCTACAGACTAGATCACTATCATTGTTATAGGTGATACAATAAGTACTTGTGGCCCTCAAATATAGAAGCACCCATTTCACTGTTTCCCAATGCTCTTTACCTAGATTTTCCATGTATCTACTGACAACACCAACTGCATGTGAAATATCTGGTCTTGTACTAACCCTCGCATACATCAAACTCCCTAGTGCATTATCATACGATACTCGACACATATATTCATTTTCTTCATCAGTACTATGGCATGAAATTCAAGAAAGATTGAAATGGGAAGCCAAATGGATTGTTATTGGTTTCACATTGTTTATACTAAACCTCAAAAGTATTTTCTCCACACACTTATGTTGTGACAACCACAACATACCAGTTTTCTTGTCTCTATGTATCTCCATTCCCAAGATTTGTTTTGCTTCTCCTAGATCCTTCATATCAAATTTAATAGCCATATAAGAGTTTAACCTATTGATCTTTTCCATTATCTTTCTTTCTACAAGCATATCGTCAACATATAACACCAAAATAATGAATGTGCCATTTTTCAACTTTTTAAAGTAAACAAAATGATCATACTCACTTCTTGTATAATTCAGGTTCACCATGAAAGAATCAAACTTCTTGTACCATTGACCGGGAGACTTCCTCAGGCCATACAATCACTTCCTGAGTTTGCAAGAAAACATTTTTTTTCGATCCTGAACAAACCATTATGGTTGTTCCATATATATTTCCTCATTTAATCTCCATGTAAAAATATTGTTTTAACATCTAGCTGCTCTAAATCCAAATAAAGTAAAGAAACTAGTGCTAACCCAATACGAACCAAAACAAGTTTAACTACTGGTGAAAGGGATTCATGGAAATCAATACCTTATTCCTCTTGTGAATACCCTGTTTCCACCATTATTTGTTTGTACCTTACAAACTTATTATCAACATCCCTTTTCAGTTTATAGACCCACTTGCAACCTACAGTCTTCCTTTCTTTCAGGAGTTCTACAAGGTCCCATGTTCCATTCCTTTCTAAGGAATCCATTTCCTCTTTCATTGCTTCTTTCCATTTTTCACTATCAAACACCTCCATTTCTTCCTGATAACAAATAGGTTCTTCATCATTAGAAATCAAAGAAATAGATGAAACACAATCATGATACCATCTAGGAGGATTTCTAACCTGTGTAGCTCTCCTAAGAGATGATTGTGGCCAATCCACATTTTCCTACTTATAATATGAATCCACATTTTCCTCTGCAGGAATATCTTCATGAACATCTTCATGAACCTCTTCATCGATCTCTTCATGTTCATCTTCTTCTGTAGATGAACGAGTATCACACTGAATATGTTGAGTTTGTGGTACTTGTGCCTGTTTCATTTCAACATCTACATCCGATTTTATGAATATGACATCCGTGTTAATGGTGATTTTTGTGGGAAGTAGGATCCCACAATATATATCCCTTAATTTCATCGCCATAGCCAACAAAGATAAGTATTTTTTATTTGGGATCTAATTTAGAACGTTGATGCTTAGGAATAAGAGCATAGGCTTCACCAACGAAAATATTAAGCTTTGAATAATCACAAGGGTGACCAGTCCATACCTCTTCTGAAATATTACAATCAATTACAGTCGATGGTGATCGGTTTGCCAGATAACAAGATGTAGAAATTGTTTCTTCCCACAGTTCTTACTGCAAGTTGGCATTACTGAGCATGCTCCTTGCTCCCTCTATAAGAGTGTTATTAATGAGTTCAACAACACCATTTTGTTGAGGAGTATAGGAAGTGGTTTCATTCCTCTCAATCCAGAGTTCCTTGCAATAGTTTTTGAATTCCATAGGTGTGTATTCACCTCCATTATTAGTTCTTAAACATTTTATTGACCTGCCAGTGCTATTTTCAACGAAATCTCTAAATTTATTAAAGAAAGTAAATACATGAGCTTTTCTTTTTAACAAATAGACCCACACCTTCCTAGATAAATCATCTATAAATGTAAAAAAATGCGATGATCCTCCATATGAGACTATAAGGTATGGTCCCCATACATCTGAGTGAATGTAATCAAGGACACCTTTACTAATGTGCCTCGTTTTAAACTTCTACCTACTCTATTTTCCATAAATGCAATGTTTATAGAAATTTAAATTTAGAGACTTCAAACATGGAAGTAACTTATTATATACCATTACCTTAAGTACTTTCTCACTCATATGGCCCAAGCATTGATTCTATAGACGATTAGAGTCACTGGTACTCTTAGACATTACTATTACTTGATCTGATTCAATTATTCCTTCTAGCTGATAAATATTCTCGATCCTTTTAGCCTTAATGACCAGTAAGATGCTTTTGTACACCTTCATATGTACACTTTTATCCCCCATAATCTAGGACTCCCAAATATATTAGGTTATTTATAAGTTCAGGTACATGCCTCACATCATTTAATGTCTTTACAGAACCATCAAACATTTTAATTTGAATGCTACAAATTCCAACAATCTTATAGGAAATGTCATTTCCCATAAAAACAACCCCATCATCTATAGGCTGGTAAGTAAAAAACCAGTGTCTATGAAGAGACATGTGATTGGATGCACCAGAATCTAACAATCAATGTTGATCATAATGTGAAACATTACAAATAGACAAAACTTCATTAGTCATACATGAACCTGCACTTGTTTCAGTTGCATTTTATTCCTTTTATTCTTTTGTGGAATCCTCTTTGGAGGCTTCTTTCCTTTTCCAACAATCCTTCTTGAGGTGCCCATATTTTCCACAGTACCAACATTTTAGCTTACTCTTCTTTCCTTTTGACATTGATCATGAAGTACCTCTCTGATTCTTCCCTCTTTCATTAGATCGTCCTCTAGCCACCATCACTTATGATGCTGACATTTCTAAATTGGATTTTATTCCTTTTTTTCCTTAGACAATAGAACTCCCACAATATCATCAAATTCCATACCTTTTGATGAGATAAAATTGATAGAGTTTACAAAATGATCCCAAGACTCGGGAAATGAACACCATAGTGTGATTTCCTTATCTTCTGATTTTAATTTTTATCCCATGCTAGTCAACTGACATAAGAGACTATTGAAGGTATTCTAATGGTCAATAATTTTTGTACCTTCTCTCATTCACAAAATATACAACTTCCTTTTAAGAAAGATTTCGTCATGTAGAGGATTTCCAACTTTTTCCATAATCTTGATGTTGTTTTCTCTACAACAATGTTAAACAAAACATCGTTGGCCAAGCATAAACGAATAGTATTGAGAGCTCTTGCATCTCTCTTCCCACTCTTCGTCTGACATAGTTCTGGGTTTCTTTGAATTTCCCAATAATGCCTTTTGCACACCTTGTTCCACGAGAAGATCCTACATCTTGACTTTCCATAACTCAAAGTTATTCTTCCCATTGAATTTATCGATCTCAAACTTTGCACTCTGCATCTTTTCTATTAGAACAATTATCCAAACACCATTTCTAATAAAATAAGATTTTTATTATGAATGAACAATTTTATTATTCATGGTGAACTCCGAAATATTAATTAAAAATGTTTCGGGAAAAAAATATTTGATATCAATATAACTGAAAAAATCCTTTAATAAAACCAATGTTCGCCTCAAATAATTCATAAAAGACAATCTTTTATACCTCCACTCCATATTTTTATAAATGATGAAAATATATATCCTTTAAACCTTCCACAGTGATACCACATGGTTAAAACACATGGTTAAAAGCTATTCTTCTATGCATTAAAAGAATATTCTGTCGTCATCGTACCTTTGTCGATTATGCACTACCACCCACGAAAGTCCGCTCCATAACTACTTTCCATGGGTTTCGAACCTGATACAGGTATGACATCTAATACTATGTAAAAAATGTCGCACCTTTCTATATGGACGATCCACGACACTTCCTAAAATTTTATAACTCGAAAGTGTTCCTGCGACTGTCGCACTGTCTCATAGGAATAACTTGTGACATTGTTTATACACTAGATAAATTTGTCTCTTCCAATGCTTATTCGCTATCTTTTCCACAATATGACTATTGAATTCACACATATCTACTTAGTCTAATACCTTAGCTATGATACCACTTGTTGCATAGTGGACGTATAAATCTTGTAGATCTAATTAGAAGGAAGTTAACATAATAGAGAAAAAAATAAGAACATAAATGTACACAGTGTTTTACGTGGTAAAATATTTCACAAGGAAAAAATTCATGGGGCAATGAAATTCGATTTTATTATTTTTTCAAGGGAGAATTACAACATCCAACCTGAATAAGATTCCCAACCTCTCACTCAGCTACTCCTCTCTCTTCCTACATGGGCTTATAACCAATTCCACATCTTGAACCAATTACATACAATTAATGCAAATCTAACCAAAATATAGATTTGGTTGATTTGTCTCAACTAAAGGCTGATTATTAGGAGCTGAACATCATCCATAATCTTACGAAATTCATTGGCACCATTTCAACAAATCAACCCTTCCTGAACCATAATATTCTATGGAGGAGGAAAATAGAGAAGGGTTAGTGGATCCTTACTCAAATATGATATTTACATAGTAGTTTATCTAGAGGAAGGGTCATTCAGACCCTTCATAAAGAACAATTTTCATGTAAGGGGTATCTCAGGGAAGGGTCCGTCAACCCTTCCTTTAGCATCAAATTCTCATGGAGTGGGAGTACAAAGGAGAGCCAATTGTCCCTTCATCAATGATGGTATTATTTTCATGAGGTATTTAGTGAAAGTGTTAGATTACCCTTCTTCAAGAATGGTATTCTCATGGAGGGAGATCATGGATAAGGATTGGTTGCTCCTTTTTAAAGGATGTGTTTTGCATCAAGGGGTACCCAGTGCAAGTGTTGACCGGCCCTTCCTCTAGGAAATATTCTGAATAAGGAGGATCTTATGGAAGGGTTGACTAAACTTTCCTCTTACATGATATTGTTATTGAGACTGAAGCATGGAGAAGGATCAACTAACCCTTCCATAAGAAAAATTTTCTCATAATAGGGATCACAAGGAAGGATCAGTTGACCCATCCTACCGAATAGTATTTCCATGGAGGGGGAGGATAGAAAAGGGTTAGCCAACACTTCCTCATGGAAGTTATTCCCATGATGATGTATCTAGTTGAAGGGATGGGTGAAGTTTGTATAACAAAATATTTTGTGGAAGGGGGATTCTATGAAAAGGGGCATCCAACCCTTCATTCGACATAATATTCTCATCGGATGGGAGCATGAAGAAGCATTAGTTGTCCCTTCCTGAATGATATATTTGTGTCGTAGGGTATGATGTTGAAGGGTCAGTTGATCCTTTTTGAAGCATAATATTCTCATTGAGGGGGAACATGGAGAATGGTGAGCTAACCCTTCTTGAAGGATCACATTCATGTGGTGGGGTATCGAGTGGAAGAGTCTACTAACCCTTCCTCAAGTAAAGTTTTAAAATAATGGAATTCATAGGGAATTTTCTTCCAACCCTTCCTTTAAAATGGTATTATTGTAGAAGGGGATCACAAATAAGGGTCAACCGAACCTTCCTCAATGATTTCATTCTTGTCATAGGAAATGTGGTGTATGGGTCAACTAACCCTTCTTCAAGCATAGTATTCTCATGGAAGGTTAGCATGGAGAAATTTCATATGAGCCTTTTTGAGGGATCGTATTCATGCCATGTGGTATACTATGGAAGGGTCAACAAAATCTTCCTCTTATAAGTTTTTTCATAAAGGGTATCGCAAAGAAGTGTTGGCCAACCATTTATCTAGAAAATTGTTCTCATGAAGGGGGAGCATTGATACGGTTCAACCAACTCTTTCTAAAACATGTTATTCATGTTGGGGGGTGTCTAGCGGAAGGGTAAGATAATCCTTCCTCAATCATAGTTTTAAAAGAAGGGGGATCCCAATGAGGGGTTTTCAAACCATTCCTCTAGCATTGAGTTCTCATGGAGGAGGAAAATAGAGAAGGGTTGGTTGAACCTTCCTCAATTATGGGATTCTTGTAAGGGGATATCGATTTGAAGGGTTTATTGAGCCTCCTTCAAGAATTATATTTTGATTCAAATGGAGAATGTATAAGGGTTAAATAAACCTTCCTAAAGGTCAAGTTTCACATTTATGGGTATCTAGTGGAAGGATCAGTTGACCATCCATCTAAAAAGGTTTTCCAATAAGTGGGATCCCATTGAATTTTCAGCCGGTCATTCCTCCTCCATGATATATTCATGGAGGGGGTATGTAGGGAAGGGTTGGTTGACCCTTCATCAAGAAAAAATATTGCATAATTAGGATCCCAAGGAAGCATTAGCCAACCCTTTCTCTCGAGTAATATATTTAGGAGGGGGAAAGCATTGGAAAGGGTTGGTCAAATCCTCCTTGTAAATGGTATTGATGTGACAATGTATCTAGTTGAAAGGTTGGGAGAACGTTTCATAAGAAAATATTTCATGTGAGGGGGATCCTAGGGAAGGGTTGGTTAACCATTCCTCTAGAATCGTATTCTCATTGATGGGAGCACGAAGAAGCATTAGTTGATGCTTCATAAATTATGTATCTTTGTTGGATGTTATATAGTAGAATGGTCAGTTGATCCTTCTTCAAGAACAATATTCACATTAAGGGGGAGTATGGAGAAGGGTCAACTAACCCTTGAATAAGGATGGAATTTTTGTGGAAGGGTATCTAGTCGACGAGTTGATTGACTCTTCCTAAGGAATTTTTTTTCAAATAATTACATTATATGGGAATGGTTAAATGACCCTTACCATAACATGGTATTCTCATGGAGGGGGGTCACAAAGAAGATTTAGTCAAAACTTCATTAATAATTTTATTCTCATCATAGGGTATGTGGTGGAAGGTTTTATTGACCTTTCTTCAAGAATAATACTCAAATGGAGGGGGAGAATGGAAAACTATTGGATGCCCATTCCTATAGGATGGTATTCATGTCATAGGGTATCCTATGGAAGGGTTTTCCCATCCTCCCTCTAGCTAAGCTTTCACATAAAGGCACGATCTTAGGGAAGTGTCAATCGACCCTTTCTCCATCATATTATTCTTATGGATGAGGAATGTAGAGAAGGGTCAGCTAAAATTTTATAAAATATAGTATTTGTTTCAATGGGTATGTAGTGGAAGAACCGAAAAAACCTTACTCATGCATTATTTTGCATGAGTAGAATCCTGATGAAGTGTGGGACAACCATTTCTCTAGAATATAATTCTCATGAATGGGGAGAATGAAGAGGGGTTGAACAACCCTTCTTCAACTGTGGTATTCTCATGGAGGGTGAGCATGGAGAATCATTCGCAAACACTTCCTAAAGGATGGTTTTTGTGTTGAGGGGTATCAAGTCTAAGGGTTGGCCAACCCTTCCTCTAGAAATGTTTTTGAAGAAGGGTGATCCTATGTTAGGGCTGATCGAACCTTCCTCTTACATGATTTTCTCAAGGGAAAGGGATCACAGAAAGAGGTTGACAAACCCTTACTCAACAAATTTTTTCACATAATTTGGATCCCAAGGAAGGATTCCCTGACCATTCCTCCAAAATAATATTTTCATGGATTGGGACCATGGGAAATGGATGGATAAAACTTCCTCATTGATGGTATTTCTGTGATGAGGTATCCAATGGGAGTGTTGAGTGACCTTTCCATGAGAAAAATTTTGGATTAAGGGGTATCTCGGGGAAGGGTCAACTAATTCTTCATATAGCATTGTATTCTCATGGATTGGAGCATGGAGAAGCATTAGCTTACCATTACTCAACCATGTATTATTTTCGCATGCTATATAGTGGAAGGCTCAATCGATCCTTGTTAAAGAATAATATCCCCTTTTAAGGGGTATCATGTATAGGGGTTGGTCAACCCTTAGTAAAGAATGGTATTTTTGTGGAGGGGTATCTAGTGTAATGGTCAACTGACTCTTCCTTAGGTAAATTTTTCAAATAACAATTTTATTAGGGAATGGTCGGCTGAATTTTCCCACAATATATATTCTTATCAAGGGGTATCATAGAGAAGGGTTAGTTGAACCTTCCTCAATGATTTCATTCTCATCACAGGGTATGTAATGAAAATGTCAGATAACGCTTCTTCAAGCATAGTTTCCTCATGGATGGGGAGCATGGAGAATTATTAGATAATAATTTCTAATATATGGTATTCACATGTCAAGGTATTGTATTGAAGGTTCATCCCACCCTTCCTATCTCTAAGTTTTCACATAAGGGGGATTTGGGGAAAAGTTGGTTGACACTTCATATAGAACACTATTCACATGTAGGGGTAGCATGGACAAGGTTCTACAAAAAAATCCTAAAATATCGTGTTTGTGTAGAGGGGTATCCAGTAGAAGAATCATTCGACCCTTACACAATAATAGTTTTCACATAAGGGGGATCACATGGAAGGGTCAAATGACCCTTTCTCCAAAATTAGAATTTTGATGGAGGGGAGGAATAGACAAGGGTTGGCTAGCCCTTCCTCAATTATGAAATTATCTTCATCAAGTATCTAGTGGAATGGTCGATTGACCCTTATTCAAGTGTATTATTTTCATAGAGGACAAGCTTGGATAAGGGTTATCACAACGTAGACAAGGGTTGGATAACCCTTCTTAATGGATATTTTTTTCATCAATTTGTATCCAATGAAAGGGTTGACTAATCATTCATATTGAATTTTTTTTGAATAAATGAAATAATTTTGAAGGGTAAACCAACCCCTCCTCCTACATGAATTTCACATGAAGTGGGGAGAACATAGAAGGGTTGGTAGACTCTTCCTTAAGATTTTTTTTATCATAATTAGGCTATCAAGGAAGGATATTTTAGCCATTCCTCTAGAATAATATTTTCATGGAGAGGGAAATGGGGAATATTTGGTTGGTACTTCCTCATGGAGATTATTTTTGTGACAAGGTATCTAGTGGAAGGGATATGTGACCTTTCCACAATGAAATTTCTAGAATATGGGGGATCTAAGGAAGGGTCAACCAACCATTTATCTATCATAGTATTCCCATTAAGGGAGAGCATTGAGAAGGGTCACCTAACCATTCCTAAAGGATGATATTCATGTGGAGTGGTATAAATTGGAAGGGTTGACTAATTCTTCCTCAATATTCGGTTTGAATACTGCTATTCTTGTGGAATAGTTGGTCAAACACTCGCCCAACATAGTACTATCATTGAGAGGGTCATAGATAAGGATAAATAGAACCTTATTCATTGTTGGTATTCTTATCAAAAGATATGTAGTGGAAGGGTTTTCCAACCCTTCTTCAATCATATTAGTCTCATGGAGGTGGAGCATGGAGGATTGTAGGATAACAATTCTTGAGGTATGGTATTTTCATCATGGGGTATGATGTGGGAGGGTGAATGAACCCTTCCTCTAGATAATTTTTTGTAGAAGGGGGATCCTATGAAAGTGTTGGTTAAGAATTCCTAAAATATGGTATTCATGTTGATGGGTATCTAGTGGAAGGATTAGTTCATAATTCCTTAAGAAAAGTTTTCAAATAATCAGGATCTCAATGAATGATTAGCAAACCATTTCTTGATAATATAATTATCATGGATGGGGAGAATAGATAAGGGTTGAATGACCCTTCCTTACCGATCAAATTATAATCATAGTTTATCTAGTATAAGAGTTAGTTGACCCCTCTTCAATAATAATATTCTAATAGCGGCAGAGCATGTTTGATCTTTCCTCATTTTTTTTTTAATAATGGGGATCTTAGGGAAGGGTTAGAAAAACCTTCCCTAAACGTATTATTATCATGGAGGGGTATCATGGAGAAGGGTCGGTTGAACCTTCCTCAATGATGGTACTCTCATCATGGGGTATATGGTTGAAGGTTTATCTTACCTTTCTTTAGGAATAATATTCTCATGGATGGAGAGCATGAAGAAATATCATGAAACCCTTCATGAGGGATGGTTTTTTCATAATGGGGTATCCTATGTAATTTTTATCTAACACTTCATATAGATATGTTTTTGGATAAGGCTGATATCGAGGAATTGTCAGTCAAATCTTCCTCTAGTATTGTATTCTCACAGAGAAACATCATGGATAAGGATCCAATGACCCCTCCTTAAGGATGGTATTTATGTTGAGGGGTATTTAGTGGAAGGATGGACTATCCATTCCTAAGTAAAAAAAATCTATAATGGGTATCTCAATGAGGGATTGATTGACCCTTCCCAAACCATAGTATTCTCATTAAGGGGAATCATAGAGGAGGGTCATATGACCATTAATCAATGACGGTATTCTTGTCGCTTGATATGCAATCGAAGTGTCAATTAACCTTTCTTCAATAATAATATTCTTATGGAGGGGGAGCATGGATAAATATACAATCACCTTTCTTGATGGTTTTTATTCAAGTCATTATGTATTTTGTGGAAGATTTGACTCGCCATTTTTGTTGCTAAGTTTTGACATAAAAGGGACACTAGGAAAGTGTCATTTAACCCTTTATTTAGCACATTATTATCACGGTGGAGGGGAATGGAGAAGGATCAACCAAACATTCCTAAGGGATGTTATTCACATAACATGGTATCAAGTCAAAGAAACAATCATGCCTTTATCATGAGAATTTCCCACATAAGGGGGATCCTAAGGAACGTTCAACAAATCCTTCCTTTATAATAGAATTCACATGAGGTGATAAAAAGTGGAAGGGTTATTTAGCCATTCCTAAAAAAAAATCTTGGCATAAGGGAGATATCCTAGAAGGTTTATCTATCCTTTCCTCAAGCAATGTATTCTCATGGATGGGTGGCATGGAGAATGGTTAGATCACCCTTCTTGAAGGATGGAATTCACATAATTGTTTATTCAGTGAAATGGTTGGAAAATAATTCCATAATAATGGCATGAACATCATTGATTATATAGTAGAATGTTTTTCCTACCCTTTCTCAACCAAAATATTTGTGTATGGGTGATCCCAAGGATGGATCTATGGACCCTTCATGAAACATAGTTCTCATGTAATGATATCCTAGGGAAATTTGTGAAACCATTACTTAATTATGGTTTTCTCATGTATCTTTTTCATGGATGCATGTCAACTAGTTGTTTTTAAAGAATATATTTCATCTAAATGAGATCTCAGGGAAGGGTCAACCAAACCTTCTTTTAACATAGTATTCTCATGGAGGGGGAGCACTACGAATGGTTGATCGATTCTTCATAAAAGATGTAATTCTCAAGGAAAGGGAGTATGGATATGTGTAAATAAATCTTTCTCCAGTTATATTGATAGGGTGTCTAGTGGATGGGTCAACTAACCATTCCTCAAGAAAAGTATTCACATCAGGAGAATCTAAAGGTAGAGTTGCATAACCTTCCATTTAGTGTATTATTATCATTTGGGTTGACCATGGAAATGGTTTGGCCAACCCTTCCTCAAATATAGTAATTGAATCACAAGTTATCCACTAGACTTGTTTACCTACCCTTTTTTACACATAGTTTTGTAGCAGTGGGGGACTACGGAGAAGCATCGACTAACCCTCTTCCATGTGTATCAATTTTCCCTAAAAGATCTCAGATAATCATTGAATAACCTTCTTATATCTTATTATTCCCTTTTAGGGGTTAATAGAGAAAGGTACTAAGTAGGATATCATGGAGAAGTTTTGATTGACCTCTAGGATTATTCCTTTCCAAACCCATTTATATTTTGGGTTGCATATTATAAAATTTCATTTAATATATACATGAGATTTTATGTTTATTAATCTTGAAAATGTTTCATTTTATTTTATTTCTTTAACAGGATATGTTCAATTAAATTAAGGTAAACATGTTTAGTCTTGTCACTCTTAGTAACTTCAAATAGATTTTTTTATTTTAGATAAAACTAAACACGACATTGGAGAATTTCCAAATGAATGGTATGTTGAGTTAGCTAAGCCATTAAATTTTCATGAAAATTTATATCTTTCTGAAATGGTAGAGGGAACAAACAACTATACTATTGGCATGGTATTCATGGTCATGTCTACATATGTGATTAATGAAGACATATTGTATGTCCAAATCATGGTAGTTGAAGACAATAAATGTTTTATATTACAAATTCAACTTCCTATTTATAATTATCAACTAGATAAAATGAAAAGAGATATTGATGTTGGAAATATATATTGTGAAAATCATGTTTGGGTGTTACCACCATACAACTAATCAAATTAGTAAGGAACCGATAATGAGAGTGATTTGAAAAATGGTATTGTAGCAGTTTCAAAAAAATGTCTGTGGCAAAAAAAAATAATATGGTGTATTATATCTGATGAATAGGACAAATAATATCGCAAATAATCATCATTAAAATAATCTTATGTTCCTTAGAATATATTGTATTAAATATTTAGAAAATGGTATTAATAAACCATCTTTCAAGTATTTGAAAGAAAGTCCTTCAAAGGTACACAAAAGGCCATTCAAAGTTATGAAAAATCATATGGTAGTCAAAAGGAATAGATCAAATTATTTTTTTATTCCGTGGGAAATTTTTAAAAATTCACAATCAATAGATGTGTTGTAGCTCCTATAAATTTGCAATATAAGAAAGTTAATGAAAAATAAGTCATAGAGATTAAATTTAGGTATTGGTAATAAAAATACGATAAAATTCAAAGAGTCTATCCAATTGCCTTTAAACTATGAGACCAAACTTCTTTGCAGAGATAAATATGAATAATAAACTGAAATTCACACTTAAACTTCTATATCTTGGATGGCCAACATACTATTTTTTCTCATAAATAAATACAATTGAAAATGTTTAATATGAATCATTTCATTCCACATTCCATTACCATAAAGCTCATTTGCATCATTTTGGTGTTCCATCGAGAATTATTATAAAATTATGAAAATAGTAAAATCCCTTTAACAAGAAATATGATGAAACTCCCTTCATGGATTAAGGCACGGAAGAAAGGGGAAAATGAATGTATAGTAATAGGCTAAGCCACCTAGGGAGAAAACACATTGGTTAGGAAGAGTTGAAGGTATAAATATTATATTTTTAAAACCATTCTTCACCATTAACTAATTTGATGTGTAATT
>ML802574.1:108291-142708 GCA_009831015.1 Picea engelmannii | reverse complement strand
AAAAGACACACCGAATTATTTTTGCAGGTACCAAAGATTAAAGACAGCGAAAAAATGGAATTCCCAAAATGATCCAAAAATGAAGGTATTATTAATAAATTGCAAGTTAGTTTAATGTACTTTATGCATCGGATCTATAAGAATGCGAAATACATAAACTTATTATCTTGTTTGCAGAATATCAAATGTGACTTTTACTTGATGCTCATTAATTATTAAAGAGATCAGCCATTGATAACCATGTTGTAAATGAAGAGAAAAGAACAACAAAACAGAAAGAGAAATAGAGACAAGAACTTGTTAACGAAGTTCACCAATCATTGGCTACGTCTCCGAACCCACTTCCAAGTGGAGGACCTCTTTATTGCTCTTTAAATGCTCAAAGTTCTCTTACATAGGCTCTTTGTTGTTACATTACATACTTCAAATCTATTGTGCAGGACCTCCTTTCTGAGATTCATACATGCCATCAAATTCCTCTCAAAAACATGGCAAAAATGCCTCTCAAAACATGAGAAAAGGCCAAAAATTACAAGATGCTCCTTCAAATCCCTACATCAAAAGTTGTCTTCCAAGCTTCAAAAAGCCTAGTTTTTATAGTTTTCAAGCTCAGATGAGGAAGCCCAACTTCCCCTGGATATCTGGCCTCTTTATGGGATCAAATCCCCCTCCAAATGGCCAAGATATCCTAAAAAAACCAATTATGGTCATAATATCAGGCAAAATCATTTAAAATTACATTAACAGGGTAAAAACCTACTTTTAAACCATAATATATGGTTAAGCCCCCAAAAAATGGCACACGCTCCTCAAAACTTGGTCACTTGCACTATAAATGACCAAGCGCTAGCCCAAAGGGCTAAGCATTGGCTTGTTAAATCACGCTAGCTCTTGGTTTTCTTGCGCTTTGCATGGGATCAGGGTCTAGAAGATAAAGCCCCCGCGCGCCTTTGGAGGATTAGGTACCGATCATGTGGGAACAACCCAAGATCTGAGAGCTAGCACCTATCCAAACCCCATGCGCTGCGTCTTCTGCATGGTCATGTAGTATGGTAGAACGTAACCATGGGCTGAGGCTTAGCCCTAACCCCCTCCGCACCAACCTTAATACATATGCAACATATATAATATATCATTGACTTATATTAATAAGTCTCATGTATGGTGCATTGGTGTTGGACCATTCTTCAAGTTGCTTGGGCTTGGTGGTGGGGGTGGGTTCAAAACCCATGGACCCCAAACTTATTTTTAGAACTCGTCATTCAACTGCTGACTAGGTGCCACATGGTTGCCCATGTCTGGTCCACGTGGCACCACCACATTTTCCCAAATCACATGCCACGTGTCCAATTCTGATTGGATCTTTCATATGCCCAGTCAATTGCTACAGTGCTTCCACATGTCTCTGCCACATCAGCATCATTAATTAGCTTTGGTGATGTCATGTTGACGTCAGAATTGAATTTTTTGCCAGTTGACCTTTGACTCTTTAGTTGTTTGATGTAAATTCTAACCTTGTACAATATCTACTGCAAACTGATATTCAGAAAAGAACAGAAAAGATACAATGGCAAATACAAACATTACACAGAGATTTTTCACCTGGAAACCCAAACCGGGAAAACCAGCATATATTATATTCATACATTGCGTTACATTGTTTACAATACAATATACATATAGGAGTCAGCGGCATCCAAAACCCTAACCCAGTGACCTAGATTAGTCCAAAACCCTAATTCCTTAACCGGAAATAGAAAACCATCAGCAAAAAACCATGTGTCGAAAAACCACCTAAATATCATGTGGTCCCAGTGCAAAAATAAATTTCAGGGGCCTTGCCCCCGAACCCCCCAGCGCAGACGCTCAAACACTATTACTCATGCAAAGAATATAACACATACCCAACATTTGAGAATCTGATCAGAGTGCGATAACTATTGCATATGGAGCCCATTTGAGAAAGTAAATATATGGTTTGAATCAGCACGACGAGCCGGTCGCAATGGAATTGGTTTCATTCAATTCTAAGAACTTTCCTTTTTGAGCATTTTCTTAGCCTGGGGAGCCTCCTAGATCATTCCTCTCCACTTTGGAATCTTTTGGACCACCAAAAGTCTTCTTTTACTCAGATAAGAAGTGAGGGTATTGCCTCCCCACTTGTCCTGTATCATCCATCCTCTCTGATGGGACAATGATCACTTGACTAATCACAACAAACATGAAAATTGAGATAGCATTGTTTACTAAAGTAATCATCCCATCAATTGCACAATCATCTACATTCTTTGTCGCAGTTAGAAGCCATAAACCACTGAATAGCAGCAAACTAATCAACAATACTAGACATGATAATGAGAATTAAACAACATGCTTCCCCTTTTGAATAGGAACGGTAATCAAATTATGCAGCTAAACCTCATGTTGTACCTCTGATGACACTTCATGACTATTTGAAACATATTGAACCATCTCATGTTTAGCATCACTATTTTACTGTTTTGTTACAGGCATAAGTGTTAAACTTTTTCTTGCATTTACCATCCTTTTTAACTGCCCTGTAGCTACAAAAGATCTGTCAGTTTTCATGCGATGAGCACGAACAATGTACTCTTTCCCATCTTTTTTGAAGCAATATTTATTTTCCTCCCTGTAGAATATATTTTTCCTATCATAAAGGTATGGGCTTCCCAGTACAATTCCACATATGTCCAGTGGCACTATATCAAGCTCTACTTCATCAACATAATTAGAAGTGATTGCAAACTTGATTTTACATTGCTTGGTTACTTGCAAATTATTATCACCACATATCCATCCCAATGGATATGGTTTAGGATGTGACTTAGTTTCAAGTCCCAAGTTATTTACAACCTCTTCAATGATTAGATTGGCTTGTGATCCATTGTCTACAAGGGTATCAACTTTAACATTATGTGTTATAACCCTTATGTGGAAAAGTTCACTCCTTTTACACTCACCATTTACAACAACTGAATTAGAAGAGCTAGTACTTGCAACATAATTTATACCTCGGATTCCCATAGATACAACATGTGTCTCATCATCGGAATCTGATCCAAGATCCAATTGAACTGTCACAACTGTGGTATTCTTCCTTCCTTGGTTGGCATACTTCTTTGGCTTCATTCCAGGATGTAAGATCCAACAACAATCTTCATCATGGCCTACTTTCTTGCAATGCTTGCAAATAGGCTTATCCTTTCTTGTTGTGGTTGTCTTCTTCCCTTTCTCTTTTCTTTTCCCTGAATCCTTTCCTTGCCAAGTATCTGTAGAAACACTATCACCAACATTCCCTTTACTTGATTCAATGTGAATGTCTTGTACATATACTTAATCAAAGTTAGACGGATTTAGCATAAGAATAGTATGCTTGAAATAAGAATGTAAACCACCAATATACTTTATGAGTGTCTCTTGTGTATATAACAGAATACCCAAATTTAATGCTTTATTACAAAATATTTGAGTATATTCTTGTACACTTTGACCTTTAGCTTGCCTTAAACTTTGTCAATTCATCATTTCTTGTTGCATGTATGCTAATGGATAGAATTGTTTCTTCAATGCAGTGATAAAGTCATTCCAGGAAGAGATTGTTTTACCAATTTTATTGAGATCATCCTTAGTTTTGCTTTCCCACCATATGAGAGTTGTGCCTCCCAATTTGAGACTTGCAAGTTGGATCTTTGTTTCATCATCAACAATCCTTTGTATCTTGCAATAGACTTCTAACCGTCTCACCCAATTATCTAGCTTTTCTGCATCTAATTCACCATCATAAGTGGGTTATTGAAACTTTACATCTAACTTTAATAAAGGCATATCAAAAGAATGATGAGTTTTCTTAGGTTTCTTATCCTTGGAGGGATGTACACTTGTAAACGATGAGGATGAAGGAGAATAAGGTTATGAAGGTCCACCACCTCCAACTCCTCCTTATACTCTTACTGAAGATTCACCTTCTTCAACTTTTGGATTTCTTCGCAGTCCTCTTTCATGATAAAGTTCCTCTACCATGGCTTTAATCAACTGAAATGAATCAAATAAATCGTCCTCATATGAAAAAGGACCTAGTTTTCTTGGTGAAGACATCTCTTGTTTATGCGGTCTCCTTTGAATCTTTGTATTAAGAGCCTCAAGTTAGCCTTCTCCTCACTTGAGTTTTTCTCTAGTGAGCATCCAATGCTTACAATTTCTGTCAAACCTTCAAAACCAAATGATCTGATACCATAAACTTGATCCAAAAATGAAGATATTACTTATAATTGCAAGTTATTTTAATGTACTTTATGCATCGAATCAATAAGAATGTGAAATACATAAACTTATTATCTTGTTTGCGAAATATCAAATGTGACTTTTACTTGATGCTCATTAATGATTAAAGAGATCAGCCATTGATAACCATGTTGTAAATGAAGAGAAAAGAACAACAAAATAGAAAGAGAAATAGAGACAAGAACTTGTTAACGAAGTTCATCAATCGTTGGCTACGTCTCCGGGCCCGCTTCCAAGTGGAGGACCTCTTTATTTCTCTTTAAATGCTCAAAGTTCTCTTAAATAGGCTCTTTGTTGTTACATTACATGCTTCAAATCTGTTGTGCAGGACCTCCTTGCTCAGATTCATACATGCCTCATCAAATTCCTCTCAAAAACATGGCAAAAATGCCTCACAAAACATGAGAAAAGGCCAAAAATTACAAGTTGCTCCTTCAAATCCCTGCATCAAAAGTTGTCTTCCAAGCTTCAAAAAGCATGGTTTTTATAGTTTTCAGGCTCAGGTGAGGAAGCCCAACTTCCGCTGAAGATATGGCCTCTTTCTGGGATCAAATCCCCCTCCAAATGGCCAAGATATCCTAAAAAAACTAATTATGGTCATAATATTAGGCAAAATCATTTAAAATTACATTAACAGGGTAAAACTCACTTTTAAACCATAATATATGGTTAAGCCCCCAAAACATGGTGCGCGCTCCTCAAAACTTGGTCACATGCACTATAAATGGCCAAGCGCTAGCCCAAAGGGCTAAGCATTGGCCCCTTAAATCGTGCTAGCTCTTGGTTCTATTGCGCTTTGCATGGGATCAGGGTCTAGAAGATAAACCCCTCGCGCGCATTTGGAGGATCAGGTACCGGTCATGTGGGAACAACCCAAGATACGAGGGCTAGCACCTATCCAAACCCCTTGCGCTGCATCTGTCGCATGGTCATGTGGTATGGTAGAACGTAACCATGGGTTGGGGCTTAGCCCCAGCCCCCTCCACACCAACCTCAATACATATGCAACATATATAATATATCGTTGACTTATATTAATAAGTCTCATGTATGGTGCGTTGTTGTTGGACCATTCTTCAAGGTGCTTGGGCTTGGTGGTGGTCGTGGGTTCAAAACCCATGGACCCGAAACTTATTTTTGGAACTTGCCATTCGACTGTTGATTGGGTGTCATGTGGTTGCCCATGCCTGGGCCACGTGGCACCACCAAATTTTCCCAAATCACATGCCACATGTCCAATTATGATTGGATCCGTCATCTGCCCAGTCAACTATTGCAGTGTTGCCACATGTCTCTGTCACATTAGCATCATTAATTAGCTTTGGTGATGTCATGTTGACGTCATCATTGACTTTTTTTGCCAGTTGACCTTTGACTTTTTAGTTGTTTGAGAATCTGATCAGAGTGCGATAACTCTTGCATACAAAGCCCGTTTGAGAAAGTAAATATATGGCCGAAATCAGCGCGATAGGCCGATTGCAATGGAATTGGTTTCACTCAATTTCGAGAACTTTCATTTTTTAGCCTTTTCTGAGCCTAGGGAACCTCCTGGATCACAAAAGAATTCATTCTTACACCTTACAATTTCTTTGCATGGAAGGAGAGGATGACCATGCATCTTCAAATCATATGATTTTACAAGTTAACCATGAACACAAAAACAAAACCAACATTATCCATAGAAAAATCCAAGTATCTAAATCGAATGGATGAAGCGTTCGAAACAATTTGCAGTCTCATTTCTCTCGATCTCTTTTTTCACATATCTTCTTGTAAAACCCCCAATGAAGCCTAGACCACCATGGAAGAGCTCTTTGGAAAACATGATGAGATGAGGGGACACGTGATCGAGGTGGAATTGCTCACATTGGATCCAAAAAGCTTTGACAATATCCAAGATTTATTTACAAAATTTAAGGATTTACTTGTTGATAATTTGGGTTGGTTGTCATTGATGTCAACCCTTGAAGAAATTTCGGTAGCGAATTACGGTAGCACAAAGGTTTGGGTAATGGACCCAATTTTTTTTATGTATAATGGTATGAGTTTTAATATATTTGAAGGTAAGACTATTCTAGATGGATAGTACATGTCATGCCATTTCTGGTGGTATGTGGAACGTCACATAACTCCTCTCAGTTAGCAAGTTATGGCCATGTGAAGTTGGAGAACCCTCATGAGTCATCTAGAAGCCCCAAAAGGTCAAAGTAGTCAAAGTGGTTGCAAATAAGAAATTATTTAAATAATAAAGTGAAGTGATGAGTGTACTATAAGTCAAAGTGGATACAAAAGAAATTATTTAAATAATAAAGTTAATGGAGAAATTACCAAGTGGTTAGAAGTGGGTTAGCCCTAAAATAAGGAAAGTGGTTTAATATGGTTAGAAGGTAAATAATAAAGTAAAGTGATGCGTGTACTATAAGTCAAAGTGAATGCAAAATAAATTATTTAAATAATAAAGTTAATGGAGAAATTACTAAGTGGACAAGTGGTTAGAAGTTGGTTAGCCCTAAAATAATGAAAGTGGTTTAAGATGGTTAGAGGGTAACCCCTTGAGGAAGCTACATAAAAGTATAAATAAGAGGCAAGGGTCTCTCATTTAATTACACTTGACAATATTGAATTACACTTGAGAATATCTAAGGCAAATTTTAGAGGGAAGGTGAAGTAAAGAAGGCTGAAATTCAAGGGAGGATAAATTCTTTTGATGATGCTTTCTAAGGTATGTTATTTACAGGTCATCTCACCATTTTTGCAATAATTTTTTTTCTAGAATGATTCAGACCGCGAAATATGTAGGCCTTTTAGGAGACATATCCAAGTAGTTGTGATAAAAATTTCATCTTGTGGGTTGTTGTATTTTTGGAGTTACACTCCATTGAAAATAGAGTTTGTGGCTAGTCTTGAAACTAGTCTAAAACAAGTGTTTCGGGTAAAAACGTCATAACTTTTCATAACAGATCCAAATTTAGTAAGACCAAATGTATTTGTTAGAGTACAATCTGTGGTATTTTTTGTACCATTTTCATATCCATACAACAAATATTCTGTGTCAGGCATGCTCCACAAGTTCGCTCTCTAGAATAATCCATAATTCAACAAGGTATGCCATTTTTTCTATAACTCCTTTTCTGAGAGTTTCTGAGCAGTGAAACATGGAGGAATTGCATAAAGACGTTGAAGAACATTGTCTACTATTTTCAGATCTGTATTCATTACAGGTACAAAGTTATGATTATTGCAAGTTAGGGTTGTTGACTAATTCAAAACTAGTCATGTGCGACTAAAGTAAAATTTGATGAAAATGCTAGTCTCTTGTTAAGGAAGGTTTGCAAGTATGTGATCATATACATCGGGTCTATTACAGAGTTACAAATCATATTTGGATGATGAAATTGATGAGGGCTTTTGGTTGAGGTATGTTACATATAGAGGTTTTATAATAGTGAGGTTGTAGCACATGGTTTGATGTAAGGGTTTATGGTATTTTGTTATGGATAATGTGATGTATTGCTAGAGAACTTTTGATGGTTATATTGGTATATGTATTTGGTATATGGTTGAGGTACATGGTTGAGACAAGTAGTTGATGAGTTGGCACATACATGAGGTTTATAGTTGATTATGTTGGTACATCTTGATTAGTTATAGTTTATGTGTATTTGATGTATGATTGGTACATATTTGGTGCATGGTCGATGCACTCATTGATGGTACAGATTGAGGTACAGGTTGGTGCATCGTTGATGCATTTTTTATGGTACATGTTGATTACAGGTTTCTTTGGTATAGGTTGGTGCATGGTTGATGCATTTTTTTATGGTACAGGTTGATTACATGTTGATTGGTATAGGTTTACAACAATATATCTCATAGTGATAGTGTGACAATGGTTCCATCATTCTACTTCTACGACAGGGTCGTTGGACGAGGCAAGGACAGGTGGTTGTAGCCACCTTTTGGTTGTAGCTGAAGAACATAGGGGATTGTAGCCTCCTTCTGGTTGTAGCCAGAGAATTGGGGAGTTGTAGATTCCCTCAAGTTGTAGCCTGAGAAACTAGGGGGTTGGAGCCTCCTTCCAGTTGTAGCTGGAAAACAAAGGAAGTTGGTGCTTCCAATGAATGTAATTCTTAAAGACATATGAGAAAAAACATTATGTGGTTTTCTCCCTCTTTGGGTTTCCAGGTAAATTCAATGGTGTATTGTGTATGTGTATTATTGTTCATTTGTTCATTGTTTATTTACTCTGCAAATATTGGATGATAATGCTACATTGATATAACACTTGGATTATATGGTTAAAAAGGATTAGATTGCTTTATTACTGATTCACCCCCCCTCTCAGTAATTCAACAATTGGTATCAGAGCGAGTTCCTTCTGGAAACATTTTAACCACTGGAAAGAGATTTATTCTGAGAATGGAGTACCATTGTTTAATGGTCAGAATGGTTTAAAGTATGAGTTATGGAGTGGAAGGATGAAAGTATTTTTATAGGCATGTGGGTATTATATTTGGCTATCAGTTGTTACAGGATATGATAGTTCAAAAAGGGCAAAGACTACAACCAAGAAGGAATTGAAGAAGAATAACAAAATAGCAATGGATTTCATCTGGGAAGGACTGCCTAATCTGATAAGAGAAAAGGTTGGTAAATGTTCATCAACCAAAGAACTTTGGGATAAGTTACATGACATATATTCTTCACCCATCGCAGATTCAACAACTGCCAAAGAAGATGCAAGTACAGATCAAAAAGAAATATGTTCATCATTTCAAACATATTCAGAATATGAAGAGTACATAATCAACATAGGTATGTTGTTTTTCTTTAATTGTGTAAAACACATACATCTTGAAATAGAATGCCATGAAGGAAATGAGACAAAAAAACTAATTGAAAAGGAAGACAATTATGAAGTAGAATTGATTAGTGCTTTAGATGAACTAAGAAAACAAAGAGAAGAAAACAAGTCACTCAAGAAATAGTTGATGAAACAAAAGGAAAGTGTTCACATTTTTTAAGAAGCCCAACAGGTAATTGAGAACTTAAGAACTTAGCTAGAAGAAGAAAGAACGATCAAAGGAAATCTTGAATATCAAAAGCAATATTTGGAAGCCAACATAGTAGCACATAATAAAGAAGCAGAAATGAGAGAGAATATATTGGCAGATCATCTTAAGGAAAGAACTAACAATCTAAACCAGCTTGAGGCAGAGTTTGGTCAAGAAGAGAAATGACTTGAAGAATAAATAATCGCATTAAAAATCCAACTTGAAGAAGCGAAAAGAACAAAAGAAGTCATGAAGTCTCAGATAACGAAGAAAGAAGAATAGGTTTAGAAGCTTGAATAAGAAGTCGTCACATTGAGAGTAAAATCGTCAAGATCAAAAAGAACGTTGAAGAGACATAAACACCCACATCAATTATAGAGAATGAAGAGAAGCACTCTAGGTTGCTAGAAAAGAAGAATGAAGAAAAAAAAAAAATTATGCAGAAGTACTCAAAGGAAGGAATCACGGTCAACTAGAATCGAAGAAAACCATTGAAGATGCATCTTCAAGAATACCATCCATGTTCAAGCCACAAAGAAGCTTCAATAATGATCATGATCAGTCAAGACAAAAATTCAAAAGGACTACACCACGAAGAAGATCATTCACTCCCAGGTATGCAAATGTTTTTTATGGTCATTGTTTTTATTGGACTAATTTTGGACATAAGGTTGCAGACTGCAAGGATTATAAAAGAAATGTTCAAGCAATAAATGCCTATATGGCCCCACATAACATTGAATGTTACAAATGTCATAACTATGGACACATAGCTAGTGATTTTAGAAGCATGATCGATACTTCCATGAAAGAGAACACTGATATCATATATAAGAAAGTATGGATAAGAAAACACGAAGAACAAGTGAACAAAGACCAAGTCCCAGATATTGCAAGATTGGAAATAAAACAAGATGAAGAAAATTCTACAGAGAAAAGGAAAGATGTCAGATACAGAAAGGTTAGGAAAATAACTGAAAGAAAATAAGGACATGTAAATAAGGAACAGATTCAAGAGATTGAACATTCATGCATTGTAGTGAAAGATGAATCCACAGACAGAAAGAAAGAAGTCATAGCTCAGAGAGATGATTAATCTACCAATGAAGATGATGATGAATACACATCAGACCAAAAATTGTTCTGAGCCATCTGACTTAGAGAATCCTAGTTAATATGAGTATTAGACAGGGGGAGTCTATGCGATAGTTGTGACAAACCAAAGAATCATCCTTCGAGCAACTTGAAGATTATGAGAAGATAGATCTAGAGAAGTCGGTTAGCAGAAGTACAATTTGATAAATTAATAAAGACTTCATGATAGTATAGTGATAAATGGGTTAGCATTATGGACATTTGTACAGTAGAATATTAGACAGTATGGACATAGATGGATTCGTAAGAACACTTAGCATGTTTGGACATATATATGACAGTGGACGAGAGCATGGATTCATAGATTGGTTTAGAGAGTGGTTCAGAGGCAAAGGAACATTATCATAATGGATGATAATTACACAGGAAATGGCTCGAACAATGCTAATGGGTTCCAAATTGACATATATTTTTTGGACACATGTAGTGCATACAACAGTTCACATTCAAAACTGAGTAATGCTAAAAAAAACAATGACAAAACTCCCTATGAGATATGGAAAGGAAGACCAACAAATGTGAATCACTTCAGAGTATTTGGAAGCAAATGCTACATCAAAAGAGAAGATGGCAGAATGGGAAAGTTTGACTCTTGTGTGGACAAATGAGTACTTGTTGGTTACTCAAATACAAGGAAAGCATACTAGTGTTACAATCTAAGGTTGAATGAAGTTGTGGAAAGCATCAATGTAATAATTGATGAAACAAGTGGACGAGAATTAAAAGAAGAAGAAAATGAGTTAGTGGAACAACTTTACGAAGAAGAAGCAAAATTAGAAGGGGAAGATGAAGAAGACCAGACAAAAGTAGAAGAGAAAGTTCAACAAGTGCCTCCAAAGACACCTAACAAACAAGTAAAAAAAAATTATCCTTCAGATCTGATTATCGGAAACAAGGATGCAGGAGTTGAGACTAGAAGAAGAATTTGTTCACCAAACAAACACACCTAGCACTCTTATATATGACTGAACCAAACAATTTTGAAGAGGCCAACAAGGATGAATTCTGGAATAAGTCCATGGATGAAGAATTGGATCAAATAGAGAAGAATGACACTTGGGAATTGGTTCCAAGACTAAAGAATAAGAATGTGATTGGCACAAAGTGGGTTTTCATAAATAAATTGAATGAATATGGATATGAAAAACGCTAGATTGGTATGTAAAGGATACGTCCAGGTGTAAGGAATCAACTTTGAAGAGACATTTTCCCCAGTTGCTAGAATGGAAGCAATCTGATTGCTTTTAGCTTATGCATGCTCCAGGAATATTAAAGTGTATTAGATGGACGTGAAATCATATTTTCTGAACGAGGAACTTGAAGAAGAAGTCTACATTGAACAACCATAAATATTTCAGTTGTTAGAGAACGCAGATTATGTGTGTAAATTAAAGAAGGATGTGTATGGTCTAAAACATGCTCCTAGAGCATGGTACTCTAGACTGGATAAATAGCTACAGCATGTAGGGTTCAGAAAAGGAAGTGGAGACAACAACCTCTGCATCAAGGTAACTCAAGATGGTATTTTATTAATTGAAGTTTATGTTGATGATATTGTTTTTGGAAGTAATGATGACAGGTTAAGCCAGAAATTTGCAAAGGATATGCAGAATAAATTTGAAATGTCATTACTCGGAGAACTATCCTTCTTTCTGGGTCTTCAGATATGTCAAAGAAACCAAAGAATTTTTATTTCTCAAACTAATTATATCAAAGAAATGCTAAAGAATTTCGGAATGAAAGATTGCAAACGAGCTACCACTCCTATGAAAACCAGTTGCAAGTTGAGCAAAGATGATGATTCAAAGTCTACAGGATGATGAAAACCAACGCTTACCTTTTGCTGCAATTAACCTTGATCTCGACCCATCCCATCAAAATTTTCTTTTGGGTTATACCCATATCTCTTTTTCCACTCAAAATAATAATGATATTGGGTTTTATTTTGGTGTAGTATCATAGTCCTGCTCCTTTGATTTTGTATACATGTCCTGAAAATTTACTTAAAGTTGTATGTAAGCTCAATTTAATTATACTCTCCTCCTTGGACATATTTGAACGAGGACTTAATCATCAACAATAGTTCACTCCTCTTTGTCAAGAGCTACACTAGCCCTCGCTTCGATATGCCCAAGCTTGAGATTTTGTTTTCGTCTTGGTCAAAATTCTGAGAATTCTTAGGAGTCGCTCATGTCAGTGGTCTTGCCTCAAACAAACAATGGTTCACTTCTTTGATCACGATATAGCAAAAGAAGTGTTTCGAATAACCATGAGTTTTGTAGATCAAGGTTAATTGCAATGAAAGGTAAGCACTAGAAAGACCGGGTTGTCTTTCTAATTTCTGCGAATGATGCAAGAGATGAGAACATTTCTCATTAATATTAAATATTAAATCCAAAACCTACCAAGAGCACTGACGAAAACGAGTCTCAACCCAGAAGCAAACTAAGACTGTCAAAGCAGACGATATGCATGCGAGTTGAACTCTTTACTTAAATCCAAATGAAGAGTTCCCAAGCTAATTAATTGCACGATGCAATACAATTAATTTGTTAATTACATATATAACAATTTTCGTCTATTTAGTATAAAGTGATATCATTATCTGTTTATATATTTAAACAAAAATTTTAGAAAACTATCTTTGCACCAGTGGTCTAGTGGTAGAATAGTACCCTGCCATGGTACAGACCTGGGTTTGATTCCCGAATGGTGCAAAAGTATTGTTATAATGCTTTTAAGTTTTTCATTGTTGTAGTAATGGTTTGTCATTGAATAACGAGTCTCAAATCAGATCATCCATCCATGATATATCTTCTTTCGTTCTATTAATTGTGCATATCATTGCATGACTTGGTTCCATATGACATGATACTATCAAAATGTGATTTAGAAATTATTTTATGTTGCAAACAGCAGTTGTCGTAGTAGTATAGTGGTAAGTATTCCCCCGCCTGTCACGTGGGTAACCCGGGTTCGATCCTCGACAACTACGATTTTCAGAATTTTGGAGCGGCAACTGTTGTTGTATGACCAATCTAATGGCATGTTAATGTTCCTGTTCTTCCTTCTTTTTTACTTCAAATCTTACTTGAGAAAGAAATCCAACGACTATTTTCCTTCGTTTGTATTCTTCTCAGACCAGTGATTCTCCTTTCCACTTGCCCGGAAGTTACCCTGTTCATACTCACCCTTTATTGTGCTACTCCCATGCATGCGATCTGAACCGAGATTGAATGGCTATAATGGATTGTTTCGACTATGATTTGCATTATTTTGATTCCATGGAGAGATTGTACTAACCCTCTTCTACAAGTCGTTTAATGGCATGAATTTAGTGTTTATTCCACCTTGCTAACTGCGAAGTTGTTACAAATTGACTATTTCAATGCCTGAGAGTGTTTTAAATTCCAAGGAAACCATCTCAGAGAGTATCTGAAGCAACGTTGGAGAGTTGATTAATCCCACTGGTCGGGATGGATCCTTGCGAGTGTTAGCAATGTAGACAAATTCAATAATGAATTTTTTTTTTTTCTGGTTGTCGATGGCGAAGAGGAGAAATGTGCAGGAACCCCTCCCGGGATAGTAGACCAGCAGTGCTCTTTGGGCTTTGAGTTTGACAAACGAAGATGTTGTGAATGACTCAAGGCAGGTCCCAACAAGCCCCGATCCTGAACTTCCTTGAGTAGGCGCACAATATATTCCAATGTTTGTTTGCGTGATTAATCAATGGCAAAAATGATCGTAAAATTGATCTGTTTTGGTGCAGAATTCTAGTTACTTATTGATTGTGTGGATTTCATCGCTGCTTTTCCGAAATTGATATTGGTTTTGTTTTGGAGTTGTAAGGCTTAGGGAAAAACATACGAAATAATTTATTTTATGAATGGAGGGATATCTGTAAGTTTTAAACCTGTGAAGTAAAGCAATGGATATAGATTCTTATGCAAAACAAAATTTAATCAATGGATCATACACAGATTACACAGAGATTTTATACCGGAAACCCTCAACCGGGGAAAACCTTTCTTATATTCATTATATCGAATTTCACCATTCATCATACAATATATACAATGTTTTTAGGTATTCCGTAGATACAAAAACCCTAATCCCTTAATGCGGGATTAATTTACAAAACAACTAAAAATAGCAAAATATGCTAAAAATAGAAAAAACCGTCGAAGAAAAAAATTTCGGGGCGTTGCGCGTAACTAAGGGAGGCATACCTGGGACCCCCCTAGGAAAGTGCCCGGTGCACACAGCACATGCAGAGCACTAGTAAACGGGATCGTCAAACGCAGTTGTCATATCTGACGCGCCCACACACACACATGCAAAGAATATAACACATACCCAACATTCTCGCACTTGTTGTTTTCTTTGCATCCGGGGGTCCAGGGGATTATATAGTCAAAAATGCAGGGCAGAAATGCCCATTGTTACTCTACACTAGGAGAACTTTTATGTGCTCACAGACTTTGTCAATGAATCTGCAACATTCTTCAAAGTGTCAACCTTTTCCAACAACACCTTCTTTTCCTCAACCATGTCTCTCACAAAGTGATACTGAACATCAATATGCTTTGTCTTCGAATGATAAGCTGGGTTCTTTGCCAGAAAGATTGCACTCTGAATGTCACTGTTGGAGCCACCTTTTGCAACTAGTTTAAATGTAATTTTTAAAATCAAAGGTTGGCCTTTAAGTTGTCTTTTACTTCATGACCTTTACCCACTAAAAATCTCAGTAGTCCTGATATACAGAGTGGCGATGGTCGTTGTACTCTTAAGCCATTACCTTTTAACCGTTGAGAAAGCTTTTTCACTTTTCTATACCTCGGGATATCGCGTTTCGGGAGTTACAAGTCGCAATGTTTCCAAACCCCGATACGCGAAGTCACGAAACAACCTTGAAAGCCTACCCAGGTTAGCACCGAGAGTAAAGTTCCTTAAACCTTAGTTAAGTGTTGTCGGGATTTCGCGTCTCGGCATTCACCCTCCCCAAAATTCTTACCATCATAACTCTGATAGGCAAAATCGCAAGACATTCACACAGGTTACTCGGGTTAGTGTCAGGGGTGAATAGTTTTACCATAGTTAAATTCTATCGAAATTTCGCGACTCGACATATGTTTTTCCAAGAAACTCCACCTTTGTAGCCCCGAGTCGCGAACTCACGATATTAATTAAACATGATTAATTAAACACTTAATCCGGATTACGTTTTTGCTTAACTAGATCGCGTCATCGCGATCTCAGGTTTTAAGGGCTCGAAAGTTAGAAGTAAAATCTCTCGATACGGTGAACGCCGAAAAGGGTGATTAATGTTTAAAGGAAGTTTAATTTAAAAAGATGAACCAGATTAATCAGTACATTAATACAAATATTAACATGCTCCGTCTACAGGTTAATTTTAAATGTTTTTGCGCCAACTTGTGTCACCCGTCAAAATTTATGGCATTTATTTGAAGTGATAGGTAAAGATGTTGTTTTTATTGCAAGATCTTTCCCAAAAAAACAATTTGACTGTTATGTTCGTAAGGGCGCCAGGGTTTTAAATGGTTAGGATATAGAGTTCTTTCACTCATTATTTCAAATTCCATTTCTATCTTGCACAAAGAAGCTTCTCTCGCTGAGCTAATTTCTGTATGTATACACATTTTTACTACAGGAGAGCTAAGTCAGAGTCCTCTATCATGGCCCCAAGAAAAGCTTCCAAGGTGATTACTGAGAGTTCAGGGCAAGGCGTGGATACTTTTTCTGATACTTCACCCCGAAGTATTGATTCTGTCAGAACCTGGTCATACGTCTCTGAGCTTCTGCAGTCTGAATTGGTGAACTGTTCAGACGATTCCAGTGATAATGAGAGAGACGACTTGGCCACCAAATACAAGATCATCGGTCAATCAAAGATGCATAAGGTAGCGACCAGGCCATGACTCCTTCCATATTATGATATGATCCCATGGGCATTGGATCATGTGGATATCCCGACCAGAACCATTATCAGCGAGCAGAAAGTGACTATCGGGACTTTTAGACCAGAACATTTGCAGGTGATGTACCAATTGCCACCCACATCAAAATTCTCACACAATGTCGAGTTTCTGGAAAGTTTTAAGCGAAAGGAATGCGAGAAATACGACAGAAACTTGTCTGATCTGATCAAGGATTGGGTCTCGCACCTCGCAAAGTTCAGGGCGGACGGTAATGGAGTTTATTCAATCTCTTCTTTAGAACCGCAATTCAAATACATAACAATGATGACCTGTAGATTGTATGGGAGGGAGGACACCACACATTTCTTTCTCCTGTGGGTGCCTCTGATTCATACAGTCGCTGAAGGTTGTTCCTTCGACTGGGCCAAATTGTTGTCAGACAGTTTAACCAGTCGTATTACAAAATATCAGACACAGAAGGCAAATGGGAAGGCTGCTTCATTTTTTATGTCCGCATATATCATGGACGTCGTTTGTTTCATGACACCTTTTCCCCTAATGAGCTGGAGTTGGACTCCATCTGATGTTAAGCCTATCCATGTCTACCATTCAAAACTTTGGGGGGATAAGGCCGCAGACTTCATATACGAGATTTTCAATTGGGTAATGGTGTCGATGCATGTCATCATCTTCGCTAATCCACCGCCCAGGATTTCAGATAGCATCGCGGCCAACTTGAGAAGCGTGGTTGATTGGTACATAGAGGCAGAATTTTCCTATATCAGGGTTTTCGACGCTTATGTTCCTCCATATGCTCTACCATTATTTATACCAGATAGGCTAGTTTGTCACGAAATCACTAGGAAAATCGTAATTGGTGGCATAAGCAAAGAGCTTAAATGATTTTCAAAAAAGGTATGGCCACCCTTCCCCATTCATTTGAATACCTATTCTTTATTAGATTTTGGACACGCAAAGGCCGAGGAAATAGCCTTGGAAGATATTAAACTCGTCCACATTGAGTTCAAGAAACACGACCCACACAGGGTCGTGAATAACCACATGGCTAATTGTGGCCTTAAAAGATATGAACACGAGAATTCGCCTTATGGTGATATTTTTCGAGGCGCGAGATCCTATGCAGAGGTCTTGAGTCGGATACAAGCTCTGTCGCCCGATGAGATGGTCAATTTTTTCGAATTCCAGGAACACTGGCGGAGCTGCCTTCCCTTGGTCCTACAGTGTAAGAACCTGATGACCGCAGATGTACAACAAGCGGAAGCCAAGGGCTCCAAATATTCGGCACCTGACCAAGGAGAACACCAGGAAAAGAAGAAGCAAACTGGGGGCTCGAAACAGGAAGCCGAGACCCCCAACCCTACAAGCAAATCAACCTCGGTTGTTACTCCGGGGAAATCATCCAAGAAGATCGGTAGTCCTATTGTTTCTGTTACTCCCCTACAATCCACGAAAGGGGTCCCAGATGTTGGATGGATTTTCGTCGAAGAACTATCGCCCATAAATGTGGAAGAATTGCCTCTGAATGAATTTGTCTTCGATAAGAAGAGAAAGACCGTTGTGAAGCAAGAGCTTTATCAAGAAGCAGGCAAGGTAGCCAAGAAATTTAAAATCTTAGCTGATGGAAAAGATATGAAGAAATAAGAATTTGCAACTCAGATAGCAGGGACATCGGGGGATTTTGCTACGGCCAACCAATATTCTATCGAGTCCCTAAGAGATCAGTTGAAGCAGAAAAACCACTTAATCAAAACTTCGGAGGCTAAACTGGCTACAACAGAGACACTGCCAGAGATCAGGCAAATTTAGGTATAGAGCAAGCTAGAGTAGCTGATCAAAAGGAAATCGAGTGGCTCAAAACCGATCTCAAAAAAACACAGCAGGTGGCCCAGACCAACCAATCACAGATAAGCCAGCAAGAAGAATTGATAGAGCAGCTACAGGCCAAATTAAACATCACCAAAATCCATATGATAGATATCGGGATATTCCAATCCCAAGCCATAGAAATCCGAAAAAGAATATCGGTCGCTCAGTAAGGTTTACTTGCTAAAGTGGAAACTATTCAAAATCAATGCCAACTCATTGATCAAGCATTGGAAAACATCTCCTTCAGAGAAAAATAAGATGGGGTGGCTCGGGTCATTTTCCAAGAGGTTGTTATAGCAACAACAAAAAATGAAACGGGCAGTAGTTCAGGGCTCTCCATCCCAGAGCAGACCCGAGGTAACATCTTGCTGAAGGCATGGGAGCATAACATATCAGAAGGAAAACAACGAGCTAAAGAGGTAAGAAACTTGTATGAAGAAACTTTCGGCTTCATAGATAGGGGGTTGTTGAATCTCGATAGTGAAAACAACACTGAGGCACTGGGCCAGATTAATATAGCCAAGCATCTGCTCAATATCAAGGAGAATGAGGAAAGAGAATTGGCTAAAATATCACAGATAACCCAAACGGATATAATCCAAGTAGATAAATGGCTAATAAAACCAAGTGTACATTTATGTTCTATCAGCGCTGAAGATCGACAGGTAGAAGGGAAGTTGCCACAATTAGTGAAGGATTATTACACTTTTGAGGCAAATAATCAAACAGAACCTTCCAGGTTGATAGCCCAGTTGGTGGAGAAATGTGTCACTTGTACCGAGCATATGAAGGGGCAGGTTTCGGGTATCAAAAAATGACAAGTGTCTTCTTGTTATATTTTCAGAACTCGAAGAGAAAAGAAAGGAAGGTGTTACAGTTGCTCGAAAGAAGGACAGAGACAAAGAATTGAAACGTCTAATCTCCTCTTTTTTGTAACCGAAAATATTCCTGGAATGATTGAACTTCCAGCATGTAGAAGTTTGTATAAATATGAAATTAGAAGAAAGAAACAGGGCTGGACCTTTTTGGTTGATTGTAATAGAGACTATCTCCTTTTGAGAATTAATACAAAGCAATCTGAAGACTCTTGATTCCGTCAAGACTGTGTTATGAGTTTGTTTCCTCTGTGATTTCATATTCAATTTCATTCCGCTTATATATGTCTGATGGATGTTTCATTGCAATTTAGTAAAACATCTACTTTGGTGATCAATTTTTAGTCGTCTATATCATTTACAGTTTTTCCTCTGTACAAGACCTGTGAACCTTTTAGATTGTCATATTTTATGCTTCTTCAGATTCCTTCTTATCTTATTTTCTTCTTCTGTTTACAGGGTGAGATTCTCCCTTGATATGAGCCTCAAGTTATAGACAGTTTAATGTTTTTCCCACACTTCACACACCATTAATTTAAAATATAACTCAGTTACGGGAAAAGGCCTTTGGTTTGCATTTTATCTTTAATATTGGATTCAAAGTTCTCTTTTATAAGATCAAATTAATACAGCATCAAAAACCTCGAACTCACCTTTAATTTTATTGTTCCTCTGTGACTGTCCCCGTTGTAAGACAGCCTAATATTGAACCTGGTTTATCGGACCAAAACCATATCGCTTTAAACCTTTTCGATACTATACTTAAAACGGCCAACACCCGAGTAGAACTTGAACGTTCGTGGGCCGTGATTGAACGGGATATAAACATCGAGGAACGGTTGGAAGCGAGACAACGACAGCCTGGAAATCAGCCTTAGATTCCTTTCCTGAAGGTTGACTCTTCTCCCTTTTTTATCTTTTACTCACTTTCAGATGCCTAGACACTGTACTTTCTAAGCCTTAAGTACAGACTCTGGAACAACATCTTTCTGGCACCGTTTCCAGGAATGAAGTTACGAAACCCTTTCCCTGGGAAGAACGACCTTTTTGCAAGTTTCACCCTTTGATAGTGAACAAAGAGTGAGCACCTTCTAAAGGCTTTTATCATATTTCACTTGGTGACTCCACGTTTAAATAAGTTGTCTTCTTGTCGAAGGAACACCAGACAAAACCCAGAGGGTAAACATACCATCCCCGTTTCCAATCCCGAAAAAATACTGAAAGCTAGAGGTTGGCTTAAGCCAACTACTGCAGTCTACCATCTTAAGCGCCCACGACTCAATACTGAGAGTTCCTTTGAACCTTCAACCTTGCACAATCCCCTCCTTGAAACCATCAACCCAATTTTAACTCTCTCTGAGGTTAAAAGTGATATCCATCCGACAACCTTTGGCATACACAAAGGTAAAAACCCAGCAATGAATTTATCAGAGATCAATACCCCGCCAACTCTTCAGTTAGACTTCCCGACCTCACCAAGTCTTGAAGAGTATACCATATACTCAAATTCCACACCCGTGAGTTCCCCTGATTACATCTTTTGCAAATCCAAGGAGCCAAGAACTCACATCTCTTTTCACCCGTCTTCGCTTTTCTCATCTCTTGAAGAAGCTAGAAATTCGCTTTTAGTCTTCCAGAACCCTCTATATAACACACATTTTCCCTACTAGGTAGCACCAATGGCGGCCACCAGAGGAGGAGGTGGAGTGGCTCTAGGAGGAGGAGCGGGGGGCCAAGCGCCTCCCTCGCCTCCCAGAGTTTTTGTTAAAGTAGTTGTGAGGTATGCACCTTTGGTCCTGCCCGTCCCTCTCCACGACCTTCCTAAAAATTACATAAAAAACTTACCTAAATTTACAGGAGAAGGGGACTTGACCGCAGCCGAACATATAAACTTCTTTGATCAGTTCGTTGATATCCTGGGCCTTGAACACGAAGACGTATATTCGAGGTTGTTTGTTCAGACTTTCAAAGGACATGTATGAACCTGGTTTCGAAGTCTACCCACAGGATCAATATTATCCTATGATGCCCTAGAAGATGCTTTCCTTAAACAATGGGGCGAAAGGAAAGACCATTTATATTATTTGACAGAGTTCGGCTCTTTAAAGAAAAAGACTTCAGAAACTGTTATGGAATTCATTCAAAGATTTAACAAATTATATAATAAGATCCCAGTTGAAGTTAAACCGTCCCAACCTGCAGCCAAGGTGACCTTTGCGGGAGCCTTCGAACCAGATTCCACACTCCTTTTGAGAGAAAGGAGGGGGGATACCCTAACCCGAATGCAATATGATGTCGTAGAAATCGAGTCTAATATGATAGCTTCTGGAAATTTGAAAACCAAGGTAGAAATGGGAAACCGAGAAAACAAACGTTTTAGGGAACAAGCGGGACCCTCAGGGTCAAATAGATCCACTGACGACAAAATGGATGATATGGCTAGGATAATTAAGGAGTTATCAAATAAGATTTCTAGAATGGAGCTAGATCAATCCAAGGTCGATCCTTTCGTTAAGAGGGAATTCACAAGAAACCCCAATCCTCAAAATCAACAAAGGCAGGTTAAAAATGAAGACCAGAAAATTCAAACCCCTTTAAAAAATGAAAATTTTATAGGAGGAAACGACCTGCAAGATTTTGAAGATTTGGATGAAGATGTGACAAATTTGGGTGACGATTGTATACATCCTTACTTAACTAAAGAAGATTACAAGAATTCCTTGAACACTCAACAACTGTCAAATAAAGATGAGGACATAAACAACACCGATTTTGTTGTATGTCAAGAAATGACTGATTCTACAATGGTTGAAGTCCAATCGGGGTATAACCTGAGGTCGAAGAACAAACCTACGTTGACTCTTCAACCCAAGAAAATTCTCCCTAGGGGTGAAGTATACGAGCTCGCCTCGAAAGAGACCGATGCATCTAATAGCAAAATGAAAGGGGTAGACTCGCTAAATCCCATAGTGAAGGAGGTTGAGACCCAAACAAAGGAAACCAAGACAGCTGAAACACATATACCGGCAGATAAACTCACGGGTGATAAATCAGCGCAAACAAATAAATTATAAAAGAAGGAGTCTGGGATTTCAACCAAAGAAACAGACAAAGGTGGTGGAGGATTCAACCTCGAAAATGAGATAAATAAGATAAAAATACCAATCCCTCTGGTGGAATTAGCGAAGAATCATGTATATCGAAAGAAAATGACCAAAGCGATAGGTTTTACAGAGCTAGAAAGTCACTCTGACGTGATAAACCTAGAAGATGATAATCCCAATATCACTTTTGGTTCGCATTTCGAGGGTGCTAGAGACACTATCACTCCCTTCTATATCACCTTGAATGTGCATGATCAACTGCTACATAACTGCATGTTAGAGTTCGGGGCCTCACATAATGTGATGCCCAAAACTATTATGGATAGACTAGGCCTCGATATCACCAGGCCTTATGGGGATCTCTACTCTTTCGATTCCAGAAGAGTTAAGTGCCTAGGTATGATAAAATATTTAGTGGTCACCCTTGCACAAGTCCCAGTGAAAAGCGTCATGATGGATGTAGTTATTGCTGATATACCCCCAAAGTATGGATTATTGCTATATAGGTCGTGGGTAGCCAAACTTGGTGGGTCTCTTCAACTATACATGACCTACACCACAATTCCTGTGTTTGGTGGACAACTTACTCGATTATACAGGGAAACGAGGCTAATCTACACAGTGAGCGACCCTCAGAATCGTAACAATTTTTCTGTTTATATTGCTGATCAAGATCTAGGAAATTGTATTATGTCTTTTGATGATGATGTAAATAGCTATGCAGGAGAGAATTTCTTAGAAAATAATGAATCAGGAGAGACATATGAAAATATGTATAGTACTGGGATTTGGAAAATGTTTTTTGACGGTGCCCTGTCATGCAAAGGAGTGGGTGCAGGAATACTTTTTTGGCACCTAAAAGCGATTTTTTTATCTCTTTCTCTTACCGGCTTCAGTGGGACATAGATTACACCAATAACATCTGTGAGTATGAAGCCTTATTCTTAGGGTTGGAAGCTGCCACGAAGTTGAACATAAAGAACCTGGAAGTTTACGGAGATGTAGAGTTGATAGTGAAGCAGATAAATCGGGACTACCAGGCCAAGCACCCAAGATTAATATCTTATAGAAACTACGCCTGGGACCTTATAGAAAATTTGTTTTCATCAGTAAAGGTACATTTCATCCCCCGGGCTGAAAACCAACAAGTCGATTCACTGGCCAAAGCAGCTTCAACTTCCGTACCTCCCACTGCTTTCAAATTAAAGTACCACATAAAGGTAAGGCACAGACCATCCATACCAAACAATATACAACACTGGCAGGTTTTTGAGGATGATGAACAGATCAGAAAGTTCCTGGAAATGGTAGGTGATTTCTCTGAAACCCACATTGACCAGGAGGACCAAAATGATCATACCTGGATTATGCAGGAGGGAGAGGAGCCTCAGGAGTTCCGAGAAAAAATTTCTAACCATCGCATGTTAGTTTTAAAGAATAATCATATTCCAAAGGGACTAATCCCCCTGGAGAGACTTTTTGATCAGAATGACATGCCCTTAAAATCCACTCTGCAACCCCAACCAGAGGAGGTTGAAGACTACGACGCAGGGACAAAAGAGGAGCCTAGGATGGTAAAAATATCAAAGTACCTTCCTCCTGAGGTGAAAAACAAGTATAAATATTTACTCGCACGATATAAAGACATTTTCACTTGGTCTTACGAAGAACTAAGAACCTACAACACCACTGTGATCAAACACAAGATACCTCTGAAGCCTGGTGTCAAACCCTTTAGACAAAAACTTAGATAAATCGACCCTATCTTATTACCCGTAGTCGAAAGGGAAGTTAAAAATCTCTTAAACGTGGAAATAATAGTACCACTGAGATACTTTGATTGGGTAGCAAACCTGGTCCCGGTTAGAAAGAAGAATGGGGAGATTAGACTGTGTGTTGATTTCATAAATCTAAATAAGTCTTCCCTCAAAGACAACTACCCTCTACCCAAAATGGATCACGTATTAGAAAAGGTAGTTGGAGCAAATAGGATGTCGATGATAGACAGTTTCTCTAGGTACAATCAAATTTCCGTAAATGAACAAGATAAAGAAAAAATAGCCTTCACTACACCTTGGGGTACATTCCTGTATGATAAAATGCCTTTCGGTCTAATGAATGCAGGTGCCACCTTCCAACGTGCTATGGATATCACTTTCGTCGGCGAAAGAGAAAAGTTTGTGGTTATCTATCTCGATGATCTAACCGTTTTTTTCTAAATCTGACGAAGATCATTTAATACATCTCAAACAGACTTTTGAAAAATGTCGCAGGTTTGGTCTGTCTTTAAACCCCAAAAAGTCTCACTTTTCCATGCAAGAAGGTAAACTCCTAGGCCATATTGTGTCCCGAGATGGAATTGAAATTGATCCTAGTAGGGTTCAAGATATAGACACAATAAATATTCCTAGAAATGTAACGGAAATTCAGTCATTCTTAGGAAAGATAAAAATTTTGAGGAGGTTTATCCCAAACTTTGTTGAAATTGTGAAATTGATCATAGGTATGTTAAAGAAAAACAACAAAGTGAAATGGACAGCAGAGGCCAAAGAATCGTTTGCACGTATCAAGAAGGTTATAAGCGAGGCACCTGTACTAGCAAGCCCTGACTATCTAAAGGATTTTCTTTTTTTCTCGTTCACCTCTGAGCATACAATTTTCGCGATGCTCCTCCAGAAAAATGAAGAAGGTTTCGAACAACTGATAGCTTTTTTCAGCAAAAGTCTCGGAGACATGGAACTCAAATACGATATAATAGAAAAACAAGCATATGTTATGGTGAAGGCATTAAAGGATTTTAGAACTTATGTGTTGCATTCCAAGATAATCGCGTATGTACCCACTAGCTCTGTAAAAGACATTTTAGTTCAGCCTGACAGCGATGGCAAGAGGGGATGATGGCTCGCTAAAATTCAAGAATTTGATCTGGAGATAAAGCCGACGAAACTAGTAAAGGGTAAAGGTTTGGTTAAACTCTTAGCTGAATCAAATTTCAGAGCCCTCAGTATAAATAGCCTACAGGGATGTGAAGAAGGTAAGGATATGAATGAGCTCTATGAGAAAACAAGTGAAATCAAAATCGAAGAAAAGTTTACAGCCTTTGATTGGTACAAAAACATTGTGTCCTACCTACTGATTTTGAAATGCCTGAGTGATTTATCCCCATCTAAAGCCAGGACGCTAAAACTGCATGCGGTCAAATAATGTATATCCGAGAATCAATTGTACTAGAAGGACCCACTTGGCTTCATGTTGGTTTGTTTGGTTGAATCTGAAACAGAGAAGGTCATAAGTGAATTCCACGAAGGAGTGTGTGGGGGACATCACACTTGGACAGTGACAACTTATAAAATCCTGAGGGCAAGATATTACTGGCATAAACTTTTCTCAGACGTCAATGCCAAAGTCAAGACTTGCAACCCTTGCCAATTGTTCGCAGGCAAGCATAAACTCTCAGCGCTACCATTAGTCCCGTTCAAAATAGAGGCTCCTTTTCAGCAGTGGGGACTGGATTTTATAGGTGAAATTAACCCCCATTCCAGCGCTCAACACAAATGGATCCTAACCGCCACAGATTACTTCACTAAATGGGTGGAGGCTATTCCAACCAGAAGGGAAACAAATTCAGTGGTAATAGATTTCTTAGAAGAAAACATTTTGTCTAGATTCGGTTGCCCCCAAAAGTTAGTCACAGATAACGCCCGAGATTTTAAATATATGGCTATGATCAGTTTTTGCCAAAAATACAATATCGTGCTCGCCCATTCCACAACATATTACCCCCAAGGAAATGGACTAGCCGAGTCTTCGAACAAGATTCTGATCAATGTAATTAAGAAAGTGTTGAACGAGAACAAAAGATCTTGGCATGTGCATTTAAAATACGCATTATGGGCGAATTGGATAGGCACGAAAAAATCCATCAGTACCTCTCCTTTCCAAATGGTGTACGGGACTGATGTGGTATTACCCATAAACCTGGCGCTTCCCATAATGAAACTGTGGCAAGATGAGAAAGAAGAACCAAATCATGTCAAAAGAAGGATAAACCAGCTAATCGAAGTACAACAGCACATGGTCGAAGTGGACGAAAGGTTGCAAAAATACCAAGACGACATGAAAACGTTATTCGACCGTAAGGCAAAAGACAGAGAGTTTATCCCTGGCGATTTAGTCTTGAAATGGGATGTTAGAAAGGAAGATTCGGTGAAACACGGTAAATTCGATCATATATGGTATCGATTGTTCAAAGTTGCAGCTCCCGAAGGAAAAAAATCGTTCCTATTAGAAAATCTGGATGGTAAAATCTTCAACGCCCCTGTTAAGGGGCATTATTTAAAACACTACATGCAATAATTGGTTCCCAAAAGATTTCCATTGTATATACTGGTTTGTATTTGCTTTCTATTTCATAATTTCTTTGGGGTAAGTTTACTTTCACCTTTAATTAATTAGGTCAGTAATTTTGTAGAAGTAGAGATACGCAATTTTCAATACATTCAGCTCTTTTAAAAGACACTCTTCGTGTTTACAGGATTTCAACTTGCAACCTAAACGAGTGAAAGGAGAAAATAGAAAGTCATATATCGGAGACTAAATTCACCGAAAACAGGTGATAGAAAAGGTTTTCGGTTATTTTAAAATGGTAAGGCAAAGGTACGAATTCCTGAAAATTCTATTTTTTAAAAACAAAGGTCTCCAAAGCACCGTAATGGTCCCATAAATATAATGTTTTCGCTTGATTGTTATTAAAAAGAACAACTACTTGCTCTGGGTCCTAAGAATTTAACTTAGAACAAAGATAGGAGGTAGTTAAAATAAGCAGAAAAAGTAAAACATCTCTGGGAAAAGGGTTTCAAGAGTCGGTTTTAATTTTTGACCTCTGTTTCTCAGTTTACAGATCTCTATCTGTCACCTTTCTTTCGGTCTTCAGATTTACCTTCTTAAAAATCCAAACATCTTTCCGGGTTTGCATACATGGGGAGAAGAGATTACATTTTAACTTTGAAAGTTGTAAAGCAGATTTTGGAAAGTAAACTGGTCTTCACAACTCCTCAGTCTCTTACTAAACAAAGTTATGCGTAGGATGGTCCTGACTATTCTAGGTTTTTCAATAGTTTCGAAGGATTGAGGCTTGCTCGAAGGAATACCTATAGAAATAATCTTTCCCCTTTTTCCCTACGGGCTAAGGTGTTGTGAAAGTTAAGGGAAGGTTGGTACCGAGTAATCAAAGTAAGTTGACAAACCTCCACTGCAAAATATTACACAAATATCACCCCTCATACAAACTGATTGCCCCCACTTCGTGTTCTAAAAAGTAAATTTTAAGATAGATGGTGAAAGGAAATTCAGAAATGATTGCCCCCATATATTCCAAAGAGACGATGAAAGGAAATTCATAAATGATTTCCCGCGTCTCAGCATCTAAATGCATAAATATATTTCGAAGTGGTGAAAGGAAATTCAGTAAAGAAGGCTAGATGACTTCACTGGGGTACTGAATAGGCTCGTTGGTAGTGAAGCAATATCTGAGATATCTGTAAGGTTGTTATACATGAATCTCACTCTACTCTGGTAATCAATTTTCTTGAAACCAGATCTACATCCTAAGTTCAGACAGGGCTCCCTGATTAAAAACATGTAATAAACTTCGTTTGATGCAACCCAAAAGCCACAAGATCTGTTAGATTTCCTAGGACTGTTTTGATTGTCTTAAGGCAGACCTGTATTCAGTAAAGAGAAAGAGAAAGTCATGAAAGGGACTGCAGCTGAGTTTGAAACGTATTTGAGTTTTGAAAATCTTTTCATAAGTAAAATACAAAATCTCTTCTTCCCTCTGTATCCCTTTTCCTTAAGAAAGTTTCGCATAAGTAAAACCAATGACTCCATTTACCCAATACAGGCACGTGGTCTACTGTTCTTCCCGTCTCGCAGGGAGACGGGATCCCTAGTTGGAGCCTATGTTGGAGCCTCCTTTTTCAACTAGTTTAAATGTAATTTTTAAAATCAAAGGTTCGCCTTTAAGTTGTCTTTTACTTCATGACCTTTACCCACTAAAAATCTCAGTAGTCTTGATATACAGAGTGGCGATAGCCGTTGTACTCTTAAGCCATTACCTTTTAACCGTTGAGCGAGCTTTTTCACTTTTCTATACCTTGGGATATCACGTTTCGGGAGTTACAAGTCGCAGTGTTTCCAAACCCCGATACGTGAAGTCGCGAAACAACCTTGAAAGCCTACCCAGGTTAGCAACGAGAGTAAAGTTCCTTACACCTTAGTTAAGTGTTGTCGGGATTTCGCGTCTCGGCGTTTGCTCTCCCCAAAAGTCTTACCGTCATAACTCTGATAGGCGAAATCGCAAGACATTTACACAGGTTACCCGGGTTAGTGTCAGGGGTGAATAGTTTTACCATAGTTAAATTCTAACGGAATTTTGAGACTCGGCATACACTTTTCCAAGAAACTCCACCTTCGTAGCCCCGAGTCACGAAGTCACGATATCAATTAAACACTTAATCCATATTACATTTTTTCTTAACTAGATCGCTTCATCGCGATCTTGGGTTTTAAGGGCTCGAAAGTTAGAAGTAAAATCTCTCGATACGGCGAACGCCAAAAAGGGTGATTAACGTTTAAAGAAATTTTAATTTAAAAAGATGAACCAGATTAATCAGTACATTAATACAAATATTAACACGCTCCGTCTACGGGTTAATTTTAAATGTTTTTGCGCCAACTTGTGTCACCCGTCAAAATTTATGGCATTTATTTGAAGTGATAGGTAAAGATGTTGTTTTTATGGCAAGATCTTTCCGAAAAAAACAATTTGACCATTTTGTTCGTAAGGATGCCAGGGTTTTAAATGGTCGGGATATTGAGTTCTTTCACTCATTATTTCAAATTCCATTTCTATCTTGCGCAAAGAATCTTCTCTCGCTGAGCTAATTTATGTATGTATACACATTTTTACTGCAGGAGAGCTAAGTCAGAGTCCTCTATCATGGCCCCACGAAAAGCTTCCAAGGCGATTGTTGAGAGTTTAGGGCAAGGCGTGGATACTGTTTCTGATACTTTGCCCCAAAGTATTGATTCTATCAGAACCTGGTCATACGTCTCCGAGCTTCTGCAGTCCGAATTGGTGAAATGTTTAGACGATTCCAGTGATAATGAGAGAGACGACTTGGCCACCAAAAACAAGATCGTCATTCAATCGGAGATGCATAAGGTAGCGGCCAAGCCACGACTCCTTCGATATTATGATATGATCCGATGGGAATTGGATCATGTGGATATCCCGACCAGAACTATTATCAGTGAGCAGAAAGTGACTATCGGGACTTTCAGACCAGAACATTTGCAGGTGATGTACCAATTGCCACCCACATCAAACTTCTCACACAATGTCGGGTTTCTAGAAAGTTTTAAGCGGAAGGAATGCGAGCAATACGACAAAAACTTGTCTGATTTGATCAAGGATTGGGTCTCGCACCCCGCAAAGTTCAGGGCAGACAGTAATGGAGTTTATTCAATCTCTTCTTTGGAACCGCAATTCAAATACATAGCAATGATGACCTGTAGATTGTATGGGAGGGAGGACACCACACATTTATTTCTCCCGTGGGTGCTTCTGATTCATACAGTCGTTGAAGGTTGTTCCTTCGACTGGGCCAAACTGTTGTCAGACAGTTTAACCATCCGTATTATAGAATATCGGACGCAGAAGGAAAATGGGATGTCGCTTCAGTTTTTATGTCCGCATATATCATGGACGTCGTTTGTTTCATGACACCATTTCCCGTAATGAGTTGGAGATGGACTCCATCTGATGTTAAGCCTATCCATGTCTACCATTCAAAACTTTGGGAGGATAAGGCCACAGACTTCATATACGAGATTTTCAATTGGGTAATGGTGTTGATGCATGTCATCATCTTCGGTAATCCACCGCCCTGGATTTCAGATAGCATCGCGGCCAACTTGAGCAGCGTGGACGACTGGTATGTAGAGGCAGAATTTTCCTATATCAGGGTTTTCGACGCTTCTGTTCCTCCATATGCTCTACCATTATTAATACCAAATACGCTGGTTTGTCACGAAATCGCTAGGCAAACCGTGATTGGTGGCATAAGAAAAGAACTTAAAGGATTTTCAAAAAAGGTATGGTCACCCTTCCCCATTCATTTGAATACCTATTCTTTATTAGATTTCGGACACGCAAAGGCCGAGGCAGCAGCCTTGGAAGATATTAAACTCGTCCACATTGAGTTCAAGAAACACGACCCATACAAGGTCGTGAGTAATCACATGGCTAATTGTGGCGCCTCATGAGTAATCACGAGAATTCACCTCATGATGATATTTTTCGAGGCGCGGGATCCTATGCAGAGGTCCTAAGTTGGATACAAGCTCTGTCGCTCGATGTGATGTCCGATTTTTCCAAATTCCAGGAACATCGACGGAGCTGCCTTCCCCCGGTCCTACAGGGTAAGAACTTGACGACTGCAGATGTGCAGCAAGCGGAAGCCAAGGGATCTGAAGATTCGACACCTAACCAAGAAGAACACTAGGAAAAGAAGAAGCAAACTTGGGGCCCGAAACAGGAAGCCGAGACTCCCAACCCTACAAGAAAATCAACCTCGGTTGTTACTCCAGGGAAATCATCCAAGTAGATCGGTAGTCCTATTGTTTCTGTTACTCCCCTACAATCCACGAAAGGGGTCCCAGATGCTGGTTGGATTTTCGGCGAAGAAATATCACCCATAACTGTGGAAGAATTGCCTCTGAACGATTTTTTCTTCGATAAGAAGAGAAAGGTCGTTGTGAAGCAAGAGCTTTATCAAGAAGCAGGCAAGGTAGCCAAGAAATTTAAAATCTTAGTCGATGGAAAAGATATGACAAAACAATAATTTGCAACTCAGATAGCAGGGACATTGGGGGCTTTTTCTACGACTAACCAATATTTTGTTGAGTCCCTAAGAGATCAGTTGAAGCGGAAAAACCGCTTAATCAAAATTTTGGAGGCTAAACTGGCTATAGCAGAGACAACTGCCTGAGATCAGGCGAATTCAGGTATAGAGCAAGCTAAAGCAGCTAATCAAAAGGAAATCGAGTGGCTCAAAATCAATCTCGAACAAACACAGCAGGTGGCCCAGACCAGCCAATCACAGATAAGCCAGCAAGAAGAATTGATAGAGAAGATACAGGCCAAATTAAACTTCGTCGAAAGCCATATGATAGATATCGGGATATTCCAATCCCAAGCCATAGAAATCTGAAAAAGAATATCGGTCGCTCAGCAAGGTTTACTTGCTAAAGTGGAAATTATTCAAAATCACTGCCAACTCATTGATCAAGCATTGCAAAACATCTCCTTCAGAGAAAAAGAAGATGGGGCGGCTCGGGTCATTTTCCAAGAGGTTGTTATAGCCACGACAAAAAAGGAAATGGGCAGTAGTTCAGGGCTCTCCATCCCAGAGCAGACCCGAGGTAACATCTTGTTGAAGGCATGGGAGCATAACATATCAGAAGGCAAACAACGAGCTAAAGAGGTAAGAAACTTGTGTGAAGAAACTTTCGGCTTCATAGATAGGGGGTTGTTGAATCTCGATAGTGAAAACAACGTTGAGGCACTGGGCCAGATTAATATAGCCAAGCATCTGCTCAATATCAAGGAGAATGAGGAAAGAGAATTGGCTAAAATATCACAGATAACCCAGACGGATATAATCCAAGTAGATAAATGGCCAATAAAACCAAGTGTACATTTATGTTCTATCAGCATCGAAGATCGACAAGTAGAAGGGAAGTTGCCACAATTAGTGAAGGATTATTACACTTTTGAGGCAAATAATCAAACAGAACCTTCCAAGTTGATAGCCCAGTTGGTGGATAAATGTGTCACTTGTACCGAGCATATGAAGGGGCAGGTTTCGGGTATCAAAAAATGACAAGTGTCTGCCTGTTACATTTTCAGAACTCGAAGAGAAAAGAAAGGAAGGTGTTCCAGTTGCCCGAAAGAAAGACAGAGACAAAGAATTGAAACGTCTAATCTCCTCTTTTTTGTAACCGAAAATACTCCTGGAATGATTGAACTTCCAACATGTAGAAGTTTGTATAAATATGAAATTAGAAGAAAGAAATAGGGATGGACCTTTTTGGTCAATTGTAATAGAGACTATCTCCTTTTGAGAATTAATACAAAGCAATCCGAAGACTCCTGATTCCGTCAAGACTGTGTTATGAGTTTGTTTCCTCTGTGATTTTATATTCGATTTCATTCCGCTTATATATGTCTGATGAATGTTTCATTACAATTTAATAAAACTTCTACTGTGGTGATCAATTTTTAGTCGTCTATATCGTTTACAGTTTTTCCTCTGTATTGGCTAATAGCAGGTACAATACCTGTGAACCTTTTAGATTGTCATATTTTATGCTTCATCATATTCCTTCTTATCTTATTTTCTTCTTCTGTTTACAGGGTGAGATTCTCCCTTGATAAGAGCCTCGTGCTATAGACAGTTTAATGTTGTTCCCACACTTCACACACCATTAATTTAAAATATAACTCAGTTATGGGAAAATGCCTTTGGTTTGCATTTTATCTTTAATATTGGATTCAAAGTTCTCTTTTATAAGATCAAATTGATACAGCATCAAAAACCTCGAACTCACCTTTAATTTTACTGTTCCTCTATGACTGTCCTCATTGTAAGACAACCTAATATTGAACCCGGTTTATCGGACCAAACCCATATCGCTTTAAACCTTTTCGATATTATACTTAAAACAGCCAACACCTGCGTAGAACTTGAACGTTCGTGGGCCACGATTGAACGGGATATAAACATCCAGGAAAAGTTGGAAGCAAGACAACGACAACCTGGAAATCAACCTTAGTTTCATTTCTCGAAGGTTGACTCTTCTCCCTTTTTTTATCCTTTACTCACTTTCGGATGCCTAGACATTGTACTTTCTAAGCCTTAAGTATAGACTCTGGAACAACAGTCACAATCTAATTTCACTGCTTGTTGTACCAACCCAATACCTGAACACAATCTTTGTAACCATACTGCTTCCTTGCTTGCATGAGTGGATGTCATGTATTCAGCTTCTGTAGTTGAGAGTGCCACTACAGCCTGTCTTTTTCTCATCCAACTGATTGGTCCTCCAAATAAGTTAAACACATACCCACTTGTAGATATTTTGCGATCCATATCTCCAACCCAATCTACATCAACAAAGCCATGTATGTCCACCACTTTGTCCAATCCCAATCTTCCTTGGTAGCACAATCCATAACTAGTGGTGACACGAAGATACCTGAAGACCCTCTTTACTGATGTCCAATGATCCTTCCCTGGTTTTGACATATACCTGCTCAAAACTCCCACTGCATGTGCAATGTACGGTCTAGTACAAACCATTGCATACATCAAACTGCCAACTACACTAGCATACGGAACATGGGACATGTCCTCTTCTTCTTCATGTGTCTTGGGACACTGATCTGCAGATAACTTTACACCTATGGGAATAGGAACCTTGATCGGTTTACTTCCATGCATATTAAACCTCTGCAATATTGTCTCAATATATTTTCTCTGATTCAACCAGAGTTTCTTGTTTGCATGATCTCTTTTAATCTCCATTCCGGGAATGAAGTTAGCAGCACCGAGATCCTTCATGTCAAATTTGGAGGATAGCTACGATTTCACCTCCTTTATAACATCCATTTTATTTTCTACCAACAACATGTCATCAACATACAACACCACATAAATGAAGTGATTACCAACCTGCTTGGAATATACACAGTGATCATCCCTGCTTCTTACAAATCCCAATCCAAGGATGTATGTGTCAAACTTTTGGTACCACATCCTAGGTGATTGCTTCAGACCATATAGTGACTTCTTTAGCTTACAGGCCAACTCTTTCTTTCCCTTCACTGCAAATCCTTCTGGTTGCTTCATGTAGATTTCTTCTTCCAGATCCCCATGTAGGAATGTTGTCTTCACATCCATCTGTTCCACTTCAAGATCAAAAGCAGCAACAATAGATAAAAGAAATCTAATAGAAGTTAACTTAGCAACAGGAGA
>ML802574.1:82790-106879 GCA_009831015.1 Picea engelmannii | reverse complement strand
TTTCTAAGAAAATAAATCCATGTGTTCCTTGAAAAATCATCTATGAATGAAACATAATACACAGATTTACCTAGGGATGGAATAGGAACAGGTCCAAACACATCACTGTGTATCAACTCTAAGATCCACTTTGCTCTTGTAGCGCCATATGGGAATCTTACTCGATTATGTTTACCATATATGAAATGTTCACAGAAATCAAAATCCAGAGTGAAATTAGACATACCTTCAACCATACCTTTACCGTGTAGTGTTCGAAGTCCCGTTTCTCCAATATGTCCCAGTCTTTGATGCCACAGCATGGTCTTCTTTTCAGGGACGATATTGGTCTTGTCTTCTTTATTTTTCTGCTCAAGGACAACAAAACTGTTACACCCATTAGTATAAGTGCTTCCTAGCAACGTGTACAGAGTTCCACAACGAACTCCCCTCATCAACACCATTGTTCCTCGTACCATCTTGAAAGTGTTCTTTCCAAATACAGTATCCACTCCTGCATCATCCATCTTGCTTACAGATATTAGGCTCCTGGCTAGTTTTGGAATGTGCAGAACCCCAGGGAGAGTTCTAATCCTTCCATCTTTTAGCAGCAACTTAAACCTTCCACGTCCCAAGATTTTTGTTGTCGAGTCATCTCCTAGGAATACATCACCACCATCATAGTTTTCATATTCAGAGAACCACTCCCTGTGAGGAGTCAGATGGTATGATGCACCTGATTCGATCAACCATACATCACGGTATGCATGTGTACTTGTAGATGCTAAGTAAACATCACCTCCTTCTTCAGTTGAGGTTTTCGCCTCTATGAAAGAGGTACTATCAAATCCCTTTGGTTTTTCAACCTTCTTAGACTTGCAATCTTTCTTATAATTCCTTGATTTACCACACTTCCAACATTTCCTCAAAGATTTTCCTGGAGACTTAGATCTACCTGTAGATTTAGATCTCCACCCTAAAGGCTTACCAGGGTTCCTGTCTTGGGTACACCCTCTTACAAATAAAGCATTTGTGTTGTGACCATCCATGCTTTTTCACCTCATCTCTTCAGATAACAAGGATGAAACTACATTGGTCAATTGGTACATTTGGCTGGCCAGGAACAACAAGATATTCGAAGACACTTCTCCTTCAGTAAACTCCGTGGTTTACAAAACACTTGGCCTACATCATTTGTGGAGAGGTATTCATCCTTACAAGGGGAAAAAAAAATCTTAAAAAACCCACACATAGCAGAGGATTTCCCTACGGGGTGGTTTGATGGTGCAGCCCAAGGCTGCAGTACCTTGAGTGGAGCGGGTGGTCTGATCAAAATAAACACATCCACAATCTACAGATGGACTTTCAGTTGTGGCCCAGGCACCAACACAAGGGCTGAACTACTGGGTTCCTGAGCCACTCTTCACTTGGCCACAAGACTAAATATTGATCACCTCCATCTCATTGGCGATTCTAGCATTATCATAGAATGGATGAATCACAGTGGCAAACTCCATTCGATCACTCTCTTGGCTTTGATGGACCGCCTCAAAATTCTCCAATGCAATTTTAAGGAACTCACCTTTACTCATGTTTTGCGAGAATTCAATAGAGAGGCGGATCTTCTCTCTAATTCATCTCTACAAAAAATTATTGGCCAGATTACATACAAACTTTGGTTGGATGGCCATGAGGGCCCCTCACATGTGATCAAAATATTCTAAGACTATTTCTATCATTCCATGCAAACAACTTCAGCTTTCACTTTTTTATTTTGTCTTTTCCATGGTACAGCCCCTGTGCCACTCGCATTTTACTACAACACTCTCTCTTCATTTCCGACCTGTTATATCTTATTTTTCTTTATTTTTCTTCATTGCTTGTAGCCTTTGGTGCAACAATCAGAGTGCCATCAATCTCACCAAAGACCGAGTTCAACATCAACGCAAAAAACACATCGAGCTACACATGCACTTCATCAGAAATATCATTCATGATCAAGTTATTGAAGTGCTCTTTTTCCCTACAGAAGATTAAGTTGCAGACATTTTCAAAAAGTCTCTTACAGAAGTGAATTTTTCCAAACTTTGATCTATGTTAGGAGTTCAGGAAGTTGTCATCAAGGGGGGATAGGCTCTAATGTCTCCTTCCTTCTCCTATTGTGTCACTATTGTAAGTCCTTCAATCCTATCCCAAGTTTTTCTTAAGGGGGGATGTTAGGATATTTAGACACTTAGGAGTTAGTTAAGATATACTTGGTCTAATGTGTCATTAGGAAAAAGTGTGTTTCTTTAGTATGAATTAGTATGCATTTGTAGCTAGGAAATCTGACGGTCATGATATGTTCCTGACATAGAGTGATCTGACGGTTCATATTCTCCTCGATCTTAACGACCATTGATCCATGGCTTAACACTCGATTGGTCTATGATCTCTATTTAAAGAGCATGGAGGGTCATTTGTCGATGATCAATTGTGAGAAACTCTCTTGTAAAATATCTCTGTAATATTTTTCTTTTGCATTAATAAACTGCTACAAGTGGTCGCGTTGGCTGGGGTCATGGATGTTTCCCCGTATGGGTTTTACCACGTCAAAACATCGGTGTGTTGATATTTGATATGGTTGTGTGAGTGGTTACTGAAGGTGTTCATCCTCTGTTGGAATACATGTGTGTTCGAACAAGAAGAAGATATAAGCAAAACAATGTTCAGAGCAAGGTATGGGCATTACGAATTCACAGTAGTGCAATTCGAGCTATCAAATGCTCCAACTATTTTTATGTATATAATGAATGGAGTGTTCAAGGAGTACTTGGATAAGTTTGTAATTGTTTTCTTAGATGATATTATCATCTACTCTAAGCCTGACGAGGAGCATGAGAAGCATTTAAGAATGGTGCTAAAGGTGTTAAGGGACCATAAATCGTATGCCAAGCTAGGTGTATATTTTATCAAAAGAAGATGCACTACTTGGGGCATATTATTTCAGCAGAGGGAATAGAACTTGTTCTCGAGAAGATAGAGGCCATTAAAGTATGGTCGATGCCAAGAAATGTGACATAGGTAAGATCATGTATGGGTCTTGTAGGTTATTACCAAATATTCATAAAAGGATTTTCAAAAATTGCAAGCCCAATCCGTTCTTTGCAAAAGAAGGGAGTAAAGTTTGAATGGACTTCCAAGTGTGAAGAAATTTTTCAGCGGTTGAAAAACATTTTGACAAGTGCGCCCATATTAAATATTGCACATTCAGATGAAGACATTTTGGTGTGCACATATGTGTGCAAGGAAGGGCTCGGTGGAGTCCTCAATCAAAAGGACCATGTAGTATGTTATGAGTCCTGGAAATTAAAAGACCATGAAAGAAATTATGCTACGCATGATGTAGAGATAGAAGCCATTGTACATGCATTAAAAATGTGGAGACATTACCTCATGGGAAAGAGATTTGAGCTAATAACAAACCATTGTGTTCTGAATCATTTATTTGGACAACCAACATTAAATGCTAGACAAACTAGATGGTTGGAATTTCTTAGTGAGTACGATTTTGAAATCAAACATATAAAAGGCAAAGAAAACCAAGTGGTTGATGCACTCAACGGGAGAGCTCATGAAGTGCATGTTTCAGCCACTATCATGTACATGACAGATTTAAAAGATAAGATTCTTGAAGCAACAAATTCATATCAACATTATTTGCAAATAAAAGAAAACCTACAGTAAGGAAATTCACAACAAAAATTTTACAATTATGAATTGAAAGAGGATGGAAACCTCTGGTACAAAGGCAAGGTGTATGTGTCGAATTCCATGGAGCTAAAAAATATCATGCTGGGAGGAACAATGTACCATATGTTGGGCACCCAGGATATCTAAAATCCATTACAATTGTAAAGAGCCATTACTTTTGGTCGAGAATGAAGAAAGAAGTGGCTAACTACATAGATCAGTGTCTAGAGTGCCAGAAGGTAAATACATAACACAAAATCCATCGGGGCTACTACAGCCATTTCCCATTCTAGAATGGAAGTGGGAAGTGGTCACAGTAGATTTTATTACAAAGCTACCTAGAGCAGTGAAGCAACACAATTCCATCATAGTGGTGATGGACAAATTGACGAAAACAACGCATTTTATTCATGTAAAGATAATGCACAAGGCAACAAATATTGTGGAGATTTACATTAAGGAAGTTGTGAGACTACATGGAGTGCCCAAGGCAATAGTTTCAGACAGAGATTCCAAGTTTACATCCAAATTATGTCCAGGTTTGTTCAAAGGTTTTGGGGCAAATCTAAATCTTAGTACAACATATCACCTAGAGTCAGATGGGAAAACAAAGAGGACCAATAGGATAATTGAAGACACGCTTAGGATGTATGTGATGGACCAGTCATCAAAATGGGAAAACTATATCCACTTAGTGGAGTCTGCCTATAATAATGGGTATCAAGCCTCATTAAAAATGAGTCATTTTGAAGCTTTGTATGGCAGAAAGTGCAACGCACTAGTGAGTTGAGATAACCCAGCGGACAGAGGCATCATTGGGCCAAATTTGTTAAAGGAAATGGAAGAGTAGATGACTAGGATTAGGCACAATTTAAAGGTTTCCCAGGACAGAAAAAAGATCTAAACAAACAAGAACATAATATTCATAGATTTTAAAGTGAGAGAACATGTTTTCTTAAAAGTGAAAGCAAAAAGGAGTTCGATAAGATTGGGTTGCTACCCAAAGTTGGAAGCAAGATATTGTAGGCCTTTTGAAATATTAGAAAAGATAGGGCTAGTTGCATACATGCTATCATTTATTGCATCCATGAGAGTGCATAATGTATTTCATGTATCATTGTTAAAGAAAAATGTGCTTGACCCTAACCACATAATTGATTGGACTGTGATCCAGGTGGAAAACGAAGGGAATTTCTGGATGGAACCAGTATGCATCATAAACCAGAAATTCAAAGTGTTTAGGAACAAATCCATAGAGATGTTAAAGGTTCAATGGACCTACTATGGTAGTGAAGATGCAACATGGGAGCATGAAGAAACTATGCGAGAGGAATACTCACATTTATTTTTCGATTTTGAAGAAAACGGGAGTTGAAAATGTGGGCAGCTAGATTCTGGAACCACATCTTAGAAATTCTTGGTCACTTGTGCTAATAGTGCTAATAAAAGAATGGTGCAGCCCGATAGAATGAAATAAATAAAGGGACACATTCCTTGGGTCAGCGGGTTGAGAAGAACGAGAGATCATGTTTGGAACTGTTGTTGGAGGGTAAACATAGCATAATTTTGTTTTATTTTTTGAATATTATGATGTAAATTTGTATATGTATTTTCAGCATGGTGTTTTGCATCGAGGACGATGCCCAATTGTAGGGGAGGGGGAACATAACATCCCCACTATAATCCACAGTTTAATTAATTCATAATGTAGATATAAATGTGGTTATGGCCAAGCGATGTAATATGTGAAATGTATTTTATGTTTTTAATAAAATTAATGTGATGCCAGTTGCTGGGAATAAAGACAAAGATGGGGGTTGATCCTTTCCACGAGAGAAGAGAGTATCTAAGAGAGGTCCAAGGGGGAAATGGTTCATGAGTATTAATCCAAACCCAGTTTTCTGAATTTTATTATCCTTTGGGAGAGAAACTTCTAATTTTTGGCTTGAGTGTATGAGAGCCCAATCATTAAACTCATGTACGAGGGTGGGTGAAAGAGTCACATCCCATAGTTATTGGAAAGCATGGGGAAGAAGTAATCAACATTGGGTAGAGTGAGTAGTCAATGGTATAGGGAAAAGAGAGGAAATTTGTATGGGTTGTTACAGACATTTTTACACGTTCAGTTTGGAAGAACAACAAGAAGAAAGCAAGGAAAAAGAGCACCAGAGCTAGAGCAAGGAGGCTGGGCAAATTTAGGAGCATGTTGGAGCATATTTGGAGCTGGAAATTGAAGAGTCGAGTTGTCAAACCTGAAGAGTGAACTCCTGAGTGAGTTGCATTGTAACAACAAGTGTTGTTGTTGGTTACTGGTAGTTTTCCTGGTAGTGAGTTTCCTTGAGTTCTCAGTAGAGAGATTCCTAGTTGCATGTCCCAGAGAGACCCCGATAAATGAATGGGACGCTTAATGGACTAAGAGCAGTGAAAGGGTACATTCCTTGGGTTGGGCATGCCAATAGGAAGAGAGATGGAAGGAATTTGGGATAGATACATGAGAATACCAGTGGGTTGTGTGTTAGTGAGTCGTGAGTGGATTGTGAGAGGCACCCTTTTCTTGTGGATTCCTAGCCCCAACTCGAGGGTGACATGTTGTTGAGCAGCTGGTTGCATAAACATTTTATAAAGATAAGTGTTTATCTATTTTATGAGTTATTCATGAGTTTAATTGTTGTGTTTAAATTTGTGTATGTGAATGGTTTATTGCTACTAAGAATGAGTTATTTGTTTCATTCTTGTTCATTTAGAATGTTGTAGATGCATTTCATTGTGGATGTTAGAATCTAGTGAAAAATGTGAATTAAATCGTAGTTGGTAAGCTACACCAAATGAATTAGCATAAATTTTGATTTTATGTGTATTATTCTGCAAGTATTTTTCCCTAGTGGAGATGGGGGACGTTATGCTTTTTTGCAATTTCTCATTTATGCATTATGCATGTGTAATGCAAGAAGTCTTTTTGTCATTGCCCACCATGGTTGAGTCCCTGCATTCTCGCATTTCTACATGGATGAGTCATTGAGTGTTGTGGGTTATCTTATGTGGGTTTTCTTTCCTTTTTTTCTTCCGAACATCAATCGATCCTACCAAATTGGCATGGGCCAATGACTTTGTATCCAAGACAAAAACTCTTGAATGATTCATAATCTTAGGGTGGTTAAGGCTATTATTTGCATCCTTGTCTATGTCAAAATTGTCTTATTCATGGAGACACTTTAAACCACCATGGGGGTTTGATGGCACCAAAGCTAAGTCATTCTCCCCATTACTATCGAGGGGAACCTGAGTGGGAACCTCTGATTCCGATGGAACCATTTTCTTTGCTAGGGTTTCCTGGCACTACTCTGAACGTTTCTTATAGATGGGAACATACATGTTTTCCTTTGTTGATTGCCATCATTTAGGATTTCTCTTCAATCCATTAGAATGAGAAGAAGTTGGGGAAGATGGATAGGCCTCCTAGAGGTGACCATTCTTCTGGAATAATCTACATCTAAAAAATGTGTTTTCATAGTCTAACAACTGAGTAAAAATGACATTACCTTATTCTATGATAATTTTGTCAGGTAAGTCATGACTAAGGTTGTGTTATACACATATATGAGCAGATATGACGAGCCCTTGAGTGATATAAACTCCATCAACTTTAATAAATCTACCTAGGGAGTTCCCAATAGCTACTAGGAAATCTAGAGCCCACAAGTGAAGAGGAAGGTTTGAAAGTCTAACCCAAACTAGAGTTTCCATGAAAATCATGGTGAGTGGGTAAAACTCGAGGAATCAGGGTTGAAAGGACAAGATTTCACTTTTTTTCAATCCTTTGTGGCTTAAAAAATTACAATGAAGTAACCCTTGGAGCAGAGGAGGAGATCAAAACTAGAATGCCATGTATGATTCGTCAAACACTTTTTGACAATCCTCTATGGATTTAAAAATTACAATGAAGTAACCCTTGGAGTAGAGGAGGAGCTCGTAACTGGAATTCCATGTCTGATTTTACCACTCACAAAAACATTGATGTAAAGGCCAAATCCCATTAAAACAACAAATGATGGTATCTCTTCGATACAAAGTATCGTAATCATAAACATCTAGATCCAACATTGGATTGTCTTCTGATTTCTCCACTATGAAGTTGGGATGAGGCTTATTTACCTTTGAGGGAGTAGAAATATTAGGCTTCACTAAATCCTTGAATTAATAGGGTTGAGAAGAGGAGGGTGCATTGGCACCCCTTTCCCAAAAATGCTCAAACCAAATGCATGGTAGAATCCTTGCTAATGCCATAGTCTGAGAGAAAGAAACTATCATGAAGTTGCCTTCCTACATGGATATTCCTTCCTGCATAAATAAACCTCTGATGTCTTGGAGGGATCTCTCACCCCCTTCCATTGTCTCTAATTTTTTAGAACAAACATTGAATCAAAGGGCTTACCCAAAGAAGGACCTCACAAAGACCTGGAATTCCACAGTGGCTCTCTCTCGCGTATGAAGGCTTGTGTTGAGAATGAACCCAACAATAATAGTTGGACTAATTTCACCCTAGAGTTGGGAGGCTTGCTTGAGGAATATTTGTGTAGGTTGCAGCTCCTCAAAGGCTACGATGATGTCGATATTTGGCTCTAATCCCATGGGTGAAGCCAATTTTTGCATGCTCTCATCGAAAATATTTAAAGCTACCAACCATGTCATTTCTCTGGCTTGGCTAGAGTTCCATCTCATAGTCGTGATCGAGGAGTTAGGGCTTGCAACTATGAACACAATTACAAATTCCATTTTAATTACCTAGGTTTTTTTTATAAAGACCTCTCTTAAAACCTTCCCTTTCATAATTTTTTATTATTAAATGAATATGAATGTATTAATTATATTTTAGTAAAATCATAATTTATTTAATGAAAAATTCATTTTAGATAAATGAGTAACACAAAGTTGAAAGGAAATAAAGAGATGACCACAATATTGTAGTGATATTTTGAGTAATGAGGGTTATGTACCAAATCCATGAGAAGACATGGCCATAGGACTTATAATTTACATTTCATTTATTAGTCCCTTCCTCAAAGCAACAAGGACTATTGTAAACATATTGTCGTTTTTCAATACCCCTGCATGCAAAGTAATAAATTTAACCCAAAGTTTTAGCCTTGTACCTCATATTTTATTGAACATTGGTCTAGATCCAGATGTGAGTTTTTCATGCTTGTTTTTTTGTCACAAGTTCGACTCTCTTGATTCCCCCAAGGCATGGCCATGCAATCAGGGTCGATGGTTTACCCCGTTTACCATCCACAAAATGTGGGGAAGTACTCAATGGGTTTCTCATTCTATCTTCCATGCAAATATATATATATATATATGAGAGAGAGAGGTGGATATATATATATATATATATATATATATATATATATATGAGAGAGAGAGAGAGAGGTGGATTAATGCCAAGCTTCAATTTAGCATTAATTCCAAACATTAAATGTTTCCAGATCTACTAAAGTAAGAGGAACAACCGAGCAATGTGTATCCTCTACAACTAGAAGCTTGTGCTCTGTTAATTTTACATGTACCCTAGTTCTAGAATATTAATTCCAAGTAAATTGATCTACTACAAAATATCACTCTAGGGTACTTAACATACATGTGCACAACAAAATAAACAAAATATAACATACACACATAGACACAATGATTTACCTTCCAACTGAATCATCACTCCATTAACTTGGAAACAATGAAGGCTCCTTTACCGGTAAAATGGCCCAAAGAATAAAGTTACAAGAACAATTAGATCTACAGGGCTCATATCTACAGAAACCCCAAAACACGGAAAAATAACAACAGAAAATACAGCCGCCCAAACCTCAGTTCAACTGCCCAGATCATTGTCCAATACTTTATATGGCTTGATTGAACAAATACAAGGTTGTTCGTGACTCTGTGTTACCTTGATCGATCCCTATGTCATCTTCCTAAGGCCTGTGTCAGTTGCTTGTGGCCCTGTTGGCCTTGCCCAGAGTCTTTCTAGCCTTATCGTGACCTCTATGTGGATACTTGTGACTCTCTCAACTGCCCAAGCCTTCTTGGACTGTAGTATGGCTGCCCAACCCTACTCGTTACCTTGGTTTGGTTGCCCAGTTGCTCGTTTCTCTCTTTCCTAGTTTCTCTCTCGTCGTCTCCTTTCTCTTTGCCACATAAACACTCTTGTTTCTCTTCTTACACTCTTGCAATTCATTGTATCTTTCTCTCCTCTTATTAGCTGCCTTTTATAACATTGAGTTAACCTAAATTTCAAAACCATAGATCTCCAAAGTGATCAATGATTGAGATCTAATCTCACGTTCACTTGAGATCTATGGCTAAGATTTAATTTAATTACTAATGCGAGAAACCTTAGCAATTAATTAAATTAAACTCACTTTATTATAATAAGACATTCACTTAAATAATTGACTTATAAATTGAATTTCCTAAGGTTCATAGAAGTATTAATATCTCCCACACTTTAGACACACTAACTCATGTGGGAGTACATGTTTGATGCTACTAAAACATCAACACTCCCTCTTAGAGAGGAAGGTACTTCCACCACCTGGAGGTGGCTTTGTCTTTACTACCATATCCACTATCATGGTTGCTCTCCAATCCAATTGATTAGCTCCTCCCTCTGAACCAAAATTAATACATGCCATCTCATTCGAACCCATCTTCAAAGACTTGTTTCCTTTGAACATGCTCCTAGAATCTTCTTACTCCTAAGTATCCCGCATGGAAATCTTGTACCGTGACTCCTTATTGACATACTTGGAAGGTTGCTCCTTCCCACTTGAACCTAAAGGATGACTCCCTATGAGTTTCTCAACTTGCATAGCTACTTGCTCCTTTTTCTCTACCACTCTTATACCTGCCATTGCTCGCATAGGCTGGCCCTTTAGTCTATACAAGTTGCTCTCTCTAACTCCAAGAACCATTTTTGTGTCTAAGCTATATTCTCTCGGCTTGATCAATGCATGTCCATCCTGGAACGCTACATCAAATCCCTTTTTCTTAATCATTGAGACTGGGAGCACACTTCTCCTAATTTTTGGCACCCATAGCACATTCATCACTCTTAACACACCTCCTGACTCCATATGGAATGACACTATCGAATTTCCCTTTACTACATGCTTGGTGCCAACACCAAGTTCCACATGCACATCTGAGTCTAACTCTGTGAAGCTCTCGAACAAATCCCATGCTCTTGTCATATGGCATGTGGATTCATTATCTAGCAGTCATGCACCAATTGATATGGTGCCCGAGGAAAGATGGGAAACAAGTAAGAATTACTGCTCAAACTTTCTGGAAAATGCATCTTCCTGAGCCTTTATCAACGCAACTACTTCTGGTTGTGTCTTGTTTCTTCTCTTCTTCCTCTCTAGACAGTGTGAAACATAGTGTCCTTTCTTATGACAATTAAAACGCTTGATATTCCTTAGGTCCTTCCCTATGCCAACTAGTGAAGACGAATCTCCACCCGTGTTCTTCCTAACCTTCCCCTTGCCCTTATTTGCCTGACTGACAAGTGCAAGTTTATCCTCATCACCATCCTATTGCAGTCCTCTCAGAGCCTCTTGACGAGTCTCCTCCTAGATGCAATCGTACCATAATCGGTTAAAGCTCAAAATATTATCTCAAACACAAATGCCTTCGATGAACAAAGTCTAAGGCTTGGTGAAATTATTCAATTCCACCCTCACTAACTCCATATCTGTCATTGTCTCATCGACTGCCCCCAGCAAATCACAAACCAGAGTGATCCTTGTGAGATAATCGATCATTGAATCGGTCTTGGAAATATTCGTGTTCCTAATTCGATCCCTCAATACCATCTTCATGTTCTCGTTACTACTCTAAAAAATATTTGTTAGAGTCAAGAACATTGCATTGGTTGACTTTTTCTTAGATAGGTGAGGTACAAGATGATCCCTCACCAAATCTAATATCATTCGCATTGCCTTGGCCTCCCTTGCCTCATGCTTGGAAAGCTTTGTAGGATCTATCGGTGCAGTCACTATGATATTTGCATGACTCCACAGTCCATTATCCTTCACGAGAACCATGATCCTCACTTTCTATGGAAGAAAGTTAGAGGCACCCTCCAACTGGTCCTCATACCTCAAACCAATTGTTTCCATCTCCAAGATCTGATCTATACCTGAAAAACACAACACTCAAACTGCAATTTTTTGATCTACTATGTGCTCAGTATGTTATGATTTCACTCTCAAAGTGTCAACTCTCATACCATGTTAATTTTCCATGTACCCTAGTTCTAGAATATTAATGCCAAGTAAATTGATCTACTGCAAAATATTAATCTAGGGTACTTAACATAGATTTTCACAGTGGAATAAACATAAATGAACATACATACATAGACACAATGATTTACCCTCCAACTAAATCATCTCTCCATTAAATCATAAACAATGAGGACTGCCTTACTGAGAAAATTGCCCACGGAAGAAAGTTACAAGCATAGTCATATCTGCAGGACTCGAATCTACAGGAACCCCAAAACGTAGAAAAATTACAGCAGAAACTACAGTTTCCCAAACCTCAATCCAAATAACTAGATCATTGCCCAGTACTTCATACGGCCTGCCTAGACAAATACAAGGCTTCTCGTGACTCTACGTCACCCTGCACGAGCCTTGCATCAACTGACCGTGACCCTGTTGGTCCTACCTAAAGACTTTCCATCCCTCCTGCAACCTTTGTGTGGCTTCCTGTGACTATCTCTCAGCTACCTGATCCTTATTAGACTGCAGTATGGCTTCCCATCCCTAGTCGTCACCTTGGTTCAGCTGCCCAGCTACTCAATTCTCTCTCTACCTGGCTTACATATTGTTGGCTTCTTTCTCTTTGCCGCAAAAACACTCTTATTTCTCTCCTTGTACTCTTGCAAGTCACAGTGTCTTTCTCTCCTCTCCTTAGATGCATTTTATAACATTGAGTCAACTTAAAATCCAAAACCTTAGATCTCCAAAGTGATCAATAGATGAGATATAATATCATGTTCACTTGAGATCGATGGCTAGGATTTAATTTAATTACTAATTCCAGAAACCTTAGCATTTAATTAAACTAAACTCACTTTATTATAATAAATACATTTGCTTAAATAATTAATTTATAAAGTGAATTTCCTAAGGTTCATAGGAGTATTAATGTCCCTAACATGTTAGACACACTAACTCATGTGGGAGTACATGTCCGACGGTACTAAAACATCAACATGCTCTGCAATTGAGTCAATTTAGATCTTTGCACTCCAACTAGTCCTCTATTTTTGCCTGCAAGATTGAAAAGAGTAGAGTGAGTGGAAAGAAAGCTTTGAAGCTAGGAGCTCTTAATTGCAGTAGGGTTGGAATGCAATCTCAAACATTAGTGAAATGTATTTTATGACAAATTTCAAAGGAAACCAACATTATTTATGTAAGTTAGAAGTATGCTTTTGAAATTTGGAAGGATTTTAATATAACTGGAATGAATTGTTATTTGTTTAACATAAAACTTGCAATGCTTTAGAAAACACTGGAAAAAAAATTGAATCAAATTTGCATATTTTATCTACTTAGATGGATTTTAAAATTTCAAACACACATTATTGTTAAATTGATTCCAAATTCATTGATAGTCAACTACCAGTAACTTATACCACTATTAATAACTTTGGACTATGAAAAATGCAAGGAGACATATTTTCTATTCGGACATACTTTAGTAATTGAGGTGTACCTTCCCTTTCCAGGGTTTCTGAAGTTGAGCCTTTAAAGGATCAATTAAAATATCCAACAACTTTTAAAAAAAATTGATCCCACATATGACTTGGAGAGAATATCATCTTGGATCTACATATAAGTCTTGCAAATTCCTTTTACCATGTGAGCTGGAAAAAATATGAGAGTAGCTCAACATTAAAGTCAGAGAAAATATTTGTTAAACCAATTGCTAAACACAAAAATAATTTTGAATGTCTAGTTGTTAAACAAATATACCCGAATGCAAGTAGTGGCTAAGTCAACAAGCAAATAGGTATAGTGTTGAAGGAAGCATATTGCAAGTATATCTAGAGAAAGGTGTTGATGTCATTTTATTGGCATTCAATGAATTGGCAGGTCACCATATCTTACACGATAGAGATTTTCTCCTCTACGAAACAAAAACAATCCATCGATGATCGAATATATGTACTTATCAGGCTCTATATCAATGATATAAATATTGAAGATTGGATCTATGTCAGTTTTATTTTGTACAGTGTGTTAAAAAAATCTCTTATTTTTTTCCATTTTTTCTTTTTCTTTTTTGTAAATTATCCATCCCAAATTTTCCATTAATGTAAAAGAAAGTAGTTACACAAAAATTGTGGTTGGTCACCCACTCAGGAAACTCAACCAGTCACAATACAACAATTTGAGTTGCCCATGACAGTTAAAAAATTTAAAAAGAAGAAGTGGAGACCCTTTGCAAAATAAATTACATTGTAGATTGTCACTGTAAATGCGACAATTTTCCTTATAGCTAATATTGCTATCATAATTTCTAAGGATAGCCTGAGGTGTGGCTATATCCATGCACCAATTTAAACTGCATATCCAAAACCAGATCATAGAAAACAAAGAACCTTAAGAAGGCGGACCAGGAGGAGCTCCAGGGGGAGGCTCATCTACACCCGTGTACACATGACTCAATCTAGCCTCATCCACATTGGAGTTGAGAAAGCAATCCATTTTCCTGCCAAGTCTGAGAATCTCCATATGCATTTCATCCAATTGCAAGAATATTTCCTTGTGGGATTCATTCCTCTCAACTAGTACCTTCCCCATCATATTCTTTAGGATCCAATACAAGTCAACCATGTTGGTGTATAGAGTGGCGTGTTATATGTAAGATCTAGGGTATGAAATCCATTAACCAATTTCTGCATCCACAACATCATGGTTGAAAAATCAATGGACCACCCTAGCATTTGCCTCTATGAGGTCCAATTCAGTGTGTATGTGTGGCGAGGTATGGGCTTCATAAGCCTCAGCCGCATGTGCCATGACAGATTGAGTATGGAGTTCAATAGCTCCTATGCCACTTCTGCCTCTCTATCTGTGACCACCACGAGGCATGATAGAAAGAGCACTGAAACCGGTGGGAAATGCAGGAAAATGTGATGGAGAGACTACCTAGATCGATGGTCTTTGAGACAAAAGAAGTGGGCATGGGCAAGGATTCTGGGAGAGGGAATGGAGAGCAGGAGGAGTCATGATATAACAAACATGATGAGACCAGAGATAATGAAACCCCCGCATCGAGAATCATCCATATGTAATTCCAAATGCGTGAACTTGCAATGGATATTAGGAGCAGTAATGGTGTTGAAAAACACCATTACTGCACTTGAAATACTTGAAATCATACCCGAATGTGGAGGAATGAATCTTGAGCTGAGTGATTGCAGACTTAAATGACTAACAATCATTCTAGTGTGAAGGTGTTGCGGTGTCAGTCATCCGAAGCTGCTTGCGTACCTTGCTACCAAGTGGATGGGATGGGTTGGACGACTCCCTATCATAGCTTCTCTTCCCTAACACCCTATCCAGGTATCTTTCCATTTTTTCCTAAGTTTTACATAACTTGAAACAAAAAAATGTTCATATACGCTCTTATATGTAACTTATAAATAATTATTTTCCTTATAATGAAGAATTCATTTTTTAGCCAAACATAATGATAAGTCATTTTGATTCATGGCGCTTAATTGCTTAACTGTGAGAAAGAACTTATTTAAGTCAAACTTTATTATCATGAGGCTTTTTTTTTTATTTTAAATATATCTAAGTGAATATATCATTCTTTTGGTGTTGCTCCATTGCTTGCAAGAGTCCATAGCCTCAATGGAGTCACCCTGATATCACATACCTTGCTCTGGTGTCAGTCAACATCCATAGTCCCGATGGAGATATCTGCATTTCCTCATTAAACAAATGTGTCTCTCCTTGAAGGAATCTTTTTTATTTTCATTAAACAAATATCTCTCCTTGAAGGGATCCTCTTTATTGAACATTCTCTTTTTTGTTGTTGTGACATAATGTATATCTTTATTGACATTCTTTTGTTCAAGGAGGAACTCAAGTGAGAAAACCTTTGGGATTTTAAGGATGATAATTGATAGTAAAGAAATGAATTAAGTATTTAGGCATAAAGATTATCCTTTCAAAAGAAGAATGACTTTTATCAACTTTCCAACATTATTTAGATCATTTTATGTGAAGATCATGACGTATTTAACTCATATGTGATTGGAAATAGTTATTGTCTCCACCAACAAAAGCATTGAATGTTGTTCAAAGTTGTGCATAACAGAAACTATACACATCCCCCAGCTCTTAATTATGTTTGTTGCTAACTCACTTTACTTTTGATAGAAGAAAGAATCGAGTGTACAACCTAGAACATGATACTTTATTTTACCAGATGTTGAAAACTCAACACCTCTAAAATGTATTAGGAAGACCAAAATATCAAAACATGCTAACTAAATTGGGGTAAATGAAACCATGAAAATCAAATTAAAATAAGTAAAACTAAAATTAAATACACCACAAAAAAACAAGCCACACTAGTGAAAGCAAAACAAATCCAAAACTTGAAATATAAAAAAACTACTATTACATTTGACTACTTGTGCAATCACTCAAGTGAACTGTTGCTTTAGAACCTGTCCATTGACAGGAATGGAATCTAGTTCATCTTCTAGGCTTTATAACCTATATGTGCCAATTCCTATTTTTTCCGCAATCTAGTAAGGATCAAGCCATAAGTTTTGAAATTTTGTGTCTCCCTTTGGGATCACTAATTCTATCCCATTCCAAGACCAAATCACCTATCTCAAAGTTTTTTTCATTGGCCTTGCATTTATCAAACCATAGTTTTACAATCTGTAGGCGAGCTACAATTTTTTTCTTTCCATTCTCGCTTTACTTTACTCCTCTAACATAATAAATGTGTCAATTTTATTTTGGAGGATGGAAGAAGGATGACCCCTTCAAGCTTGGGGAAATTGTAATGATGGAAAGAAAATGTTTGGTGGAATAATTGTCGCTTTCCTATATACTCGTTGGTAAGGAGAAGTCCCTAATTCCTCTTTAGGTGTAACTCTATTAGCCCAGAGAGAATTGGTAAGAGCATTGTGCTAGTTCCATAGATTCTTAGTTATGATCTTTTTGAGAATAGGAATCAGATTTTTATTTGTTGATTCAACTAATCCATTACCTTATGGATAATAATTAGTTGAATACATTATAATGATTCCCTTATCCAAAGCAAATTCATGTTGAAAAGTCAACAAGAAATGTGTGTCTAATTTATTTTTCCCTTAAATAAATTGGACAATAAATATTAATCTATTATCTCATAATTACTTGAAAATAGTTAACTGAAATGGAAAATYAGTTAGCTATAGGAAATTCGAGTTCAAAGGTTGACTGGTGGGACATGGAATTCGAATTAGTTGTAACTAAGTGACTTGAAGTTGTAACAGAGTTATAAGTGTAGTTATGTGAGTTGTGAAGTAGTTTAACTCAGTTAAGTGAGTCAATCTCAGTTGTACTAGTTGTAACTGAACTTACACTAGTGAGAGTTATGTGAATTAATTATTAATTAATTCACAATCAGTGATCTCACATGCAACTGAAGATTTACCACTGTTAACTACATGCATGTCAGATCCAGTGGAGGTTCAGTTGAGATAACAGGTGAAAGGGATAATTTGGCTATCAGTTGTGATTTGACTGAAGTGCACTCATGCAATAACACACACAATGGATGTGCCCATGAGMAATGCGCAGCCTAGGCAAGAGGAATTTGAATCATTTGCATGTTTTCCATTAGCAGGGATTGCACAGAGGAGGCAGGTTGTCTGGAGGCAGAGAATTGGCACATGTATTTGTTGATTTTTGTATGACAGTGTGAGACGATTGTATTGTACTGAGAGCTCTTGGATTAGAGTTTTGTATGATATTGTTTCATGATCCATGATATACATAATATATGATAGTGGGGTTTTTATCTTTATTCTTTCCCAATAAAACATTTGTGTTATGTGTGATTGATCTTTCTTCTTTATATTGCAATTGGTGATTGTGTTCAGGTGGAACACCAGAGATGGCTCTTCATCAAATCACGATGATGAAGAGGATTGTTCTTTGGCTGCCAAGGCAAGGAAAGGGAAGGGGAAGAAATTCCATTCAAAATCTGAGTCTAAAGGCAAGAAGTTGGATTTGTCCAAAGTGAAGTATTTTCAATGTCACGAACATGGGCATCTCGCTACTAATTGTCCGCAGAAGAAGAAGAACAAGAAGGTTGTTGCAGTTGCAGCTGGTGAGGCCCTTGCCTCGCAATTTGAACTTGACTTCTCCTTGATCGCATGCATGGAATCAAGTGCATTGGGATCAGTGTGGTATTTGAATAGTGGTGCTTCCTTCCACATGACGGGAGATAAGGAGCTTTTCAGTGACTTGGAGGAGAAAGATCTCCAAATGCATATAGAGATGGGTGACGATGGATGATACAGTGCGATTGGCATTGGTTCCATTACTTTTTAGAGGGAGTCAGGTAAACCATTTCAATTAAAAGATGTTATGCATGTTCCAGGTCTGAAGAAAAACTTGGTATCATTCACAATGTTGGAGGACAGAGGCTATGACGTTGTTTTCAGTGGTGGAAAATCTTTTCTGCGACATAAAACAACGGGTCAAGTCAAGAGGATAGGGATTCGAGTTAATAATCTCTACATGTTGGAGTTAGATGGCTGTGCCACCATGATGGGAAAGGAAGAAAAAGTGGTGAGCCAGGATGAGGCTGAATTATGGCACAGGCGATTGGTCCATCTTCATCATGGAGCCTTGAAGATCATGCAACAAATATCTACTGGACTTCCAATGGGAACACTTTCTTAGTTAGATCAGTGCAATGGTTGCACCATGGGGAAGTATGTAAAGTCCACCTTTCATGAAAAGGAGAACCGTGCTTCGGTAATCCTGAAGAGAGTTCACACAGACGTGTGTGGACCATTCTCGGTTGCTTCAACATCAAAACATAAGTATTATGTTATTTTTGTTGATGACTTTTCTCGTAAATGTTGGATCTTCTTCATGCAGAAGAAGGATCAAACATCCTCAAAGTTCTGTGAGTTTAAATTATTGGTGGAGAAAGAGTCGGGGAAGCAAGTGAAGGCTCTAAGGAGCGATAATGGTGGAGAACAAATCTCTAACGAATTCAAAGACTTCTGCAACAAAGAAGGAATTCAAAGAGAACTCATAGCACCTCATAACCCATAGAAAAATGGGGTTGCAGAGAGGAAGAACAAAACGATCGTGGGTGCAGCACGAGCAATGTTGCATGATCAGGGCCTACCAATGCATTTGTGGGCGGAAGGATGCAATACTGTGGTTTATGTGCAAAACCATTGTCCTCATAGAGTACTTGGCATGAGTACACATAAAGAAGATTTCACTGGTAAGAAACCTAATGTTTCTCATTTTAAGATTTTTGGCTCATCTGTTTATGTGCATGTGACCAAGGATGCCAGGAAGAAGCTAGAGCCAACTGCTGAAGTTGGGATATTTGTGGGGTACACAAAAACACCCCATAATTATCATGTGTATTTTCCTAACAGTAAGATGACTATTATGTGATGGGATGTAAAAATCGATGAGGGGAAAGCCATGTGGTTGTCGCTTGAGAGGGAGCTAGACTTGTGTGCAGGGGAGGAATTGTTGGTTCCCAAAGATGAGTCTCAAGATGTGTATCGGCCACATGAGAAGTTTCATGGATTGGAGGAAGCCACTCATGCAGAGACATCCATCAGATATGTAAAAACTCTGTTTCTCAATGGGATCATTGAGGAAGAAGTGTACATTAAGCAACTGGAAGGTTTTGAGACCTTTGACAGGGAGTCACATGTGTGCAGACTCAAGAGAGAGGTGTATGGGCTGAAGAAAGCACCCCGTGCTTGGTACACTCGGATAGACATATATTTCACCGAACTGGGCTTCACCAAAAGTGAAGTGTATGCAAACCTATACCAAATTGTGGTGGAGGGTAAGCTTTTAATCATTGTTCTTTATGTTGATGATTTAATATTAACTGGTGATGAGCAGTTGATACACTCATGCAAGGAGGACCTTGCAAAGGAGTTCGAAATGAAGGATTTGGGACTTCTTCATTATTTCCTTGGATTAGAAATATGGTAGCGAGATGGTGAAATTTTTGTGTCTCAAGGCAAGTATGAAAGGGAGATACTGGGTAGGTTTCACATGGAGGGATGCAAACCCATGGATACTCCTCTTCCAAGAAACTAGAGGAAAGAGGATGCTACTTCTGGAGAGGTATTGGATGCTACTATCTATCGACAATTAGTGGGTTCACTAATGTATCTAGTGAACACGAGACTAGACATTTGCTATGCGGTTAACCAACTGAGTCAAGCAATGGTTAAGCCTACCAAGCTCTTTTGGAAGGCGGTTAAGCATGTCCTAAGATACCTGAGGGGAACATCTAAGTATGTCTTATGGTACAGACGGACAGAGGTGAAGTTACATGGCTTCACGGATGCAGATTGGGCGGGCAGACCAGTGGACAAAAAGATCACATCGAGGGGGGGGGCTCTTTAGTATCGGATCTATAGTTGTTTGTTGGTACAACAGGAAACAAAGATCGATGGCACTCAATTCAGCGGAAGAGGAATACATGGCAGTGAGTCAAGCTGCATGTGAGGCTATCTAGATGAGAAAGATCTTGGTTGGTTTGTTTGGTTCTCATTTAGATCCGACATTGATTCATTGTGATAATCAGATTTGCATTAAAATCTCGATTAATCCTGGTTTTCATGATAGATCTAAGCATATAGATATCCGGTATCATCATCTCAGAGATTGTGTGTAGCGGAAGATCATGTTGTTTCAGTACATTCCTATGGAATATCAAGATGCAAACATTCTGACGAATGAACTCACTAGGAGAAAATTCGAATACCATAGAGACAGGATTGGGGTGAAGGATAATCCCTTTCTTGTTGAGAGGGAGTGTTGAAAAGTCAACAAGAAATATGTGTCTAATCTATTTTTCCCTTAAATAAATTGGACAATAAATATTAATCTATTATCTCATAATTACTTGAAAATAGTTAACTGAAATGGAAAATCAGTTAGCTATAGGAAATTTGAGTTCAGAGGTTGACTGGTGGGACATGGAAGTCGAATTAGTTGTAACTAAGTGACTTGAAGTTGTAACAGAGTTATAAGTGTAGTTATGTGAGTTGTGAAGTAGTTTAACTCAATTAAGTGAGTTAAGCTCAATTGTACTAGTTGTAACTGAACTTACACTAGTGAGAGTCTAGTGAATTAATTATTGATTAATTCATAATCAGTGATCTCACATGCAACTGAAGATTTATCACCGTTAACTACATGCATGTCAGATCCAGTGGAGACCCAGTTGAGATAACATGTGAAAGGGACAGTTTGGCTATCAGTTGTGATTTGAGTGAAGTGCACTCATGCAATCACACACATAGTGGATGTTCCCATGAGAAATGCGCAGCCTAGGCAAGAGGAATTCAAATCATTTGCAGGTTTTCCATTAACAGGGATTGCGCAGAGGCAGGTTGTTTGGAGGCAGAGAATTGGCACATGTATTTGTTGATTTTTGTATGACATTGTGAGACGATTGTATTGTACTGAGAGCTCTTGGATTAGATTTTTGTATGAGATTGTTTCATGATCCATGATATACATAATATATGATAGTGGGGTTTTTAGCTTTATTCTTTCCCGGTAAAACATCTGTGTTATGTGCGATTGATCTTTCTTCTTGATATTGCAATTGGCAATCGTGTTTTAAATTCAGCAATAATATTTGTAGAAGTGATTATGTATTTAACAGTGGCATATAATTGTTAGATTAGGAGAATCCAGGCAATACATAATTTGTATTAAAATTTCTACAATTCAAACAATAACAAAGAACAAAAAAAGGCAACATTGTTAAACACAATGATCGAGGGAACCCAAACTTGGTGATTAAATGTTGTTCTAAAAATTGAATAAATACTCTTTCATTTACTTGTGTCAAAGGAATAGCTTTATCCCACTGGGTAAAGTAATCCATTGTAGTTAAGATGTACTTGTGTTGTTTCGATGAAAGGGGGGTTATCTCTCATATGTTGTCAGTGCCCCATTGCTCAAAGAGACTAGTGATTGAGACATGTTGCAGGGATGTTGATGCTTTCTTCTCTCCTCATGTGCATATTTGACAAGTTTTACATTTTCTTACATAAGCGTGAGCATGACAAAAAAGAGTAGGTCAGAAATATCGAACTCTCGTAATCTTAGGAGTTGCAGTTTTTCCAGCAAAATGACCTTCGGCTAGCTCATCATGGAGATATTTCAAAACTTTTCCAACATCATCCTTTTCTAAACATCTTAACAATAATCTGTCATAATTTTTTTAAGAAAAAAGATGGCATTAATGAGATTATATTAGGAATATTTCAAATGTAAATCCCTTTTCTCCCTTGAGTTCATATGACTAGGACAAGTCTCGCGGTGTTAGTAAAATATCATGTACCAGTGTACCATGAATCTGTATTGGATGGAATATAGAGGATTTATGTTCATTTTCCCATCCATATTCTTCCTTAGTTACAACATCTTGCAATTATGTAGATATTTTACACAATCCTTGCCCTCGCACAGTATGAGTAGGCTTAAATTCAATATCTTATTCCTAGATGGTCGTCATCTAGTTTCCTATTCACTTCCCTAAATCATGTTGAATAAAAAATGACCGAACATTGGGGTGAGGAACTATCACTTTGGTATGATTCTTTAGTATATATGACCTAAAGTCCCTAACAACCTTATAGGAAACATATGCTTGTTTGTCTACAACAAGACAATTGAGCTCTACTCCTTGCAAGTTTGTACTCATAAAGGAAACAAGTGCTTCATTATGTACACCATCTTTTTGCATTAATACCATTGCAGGAGAATGGTTGGAAGCAAAAGTGTAAAGAACAAAATCAAGGTTGATATTTGGACTATGTAGAACCAGAGCATTTGAAATGGAAGTTTTAATATTCTTGAAAGATTCATTTTCCTCCTCATTCCATTTAAAATCAACATCATTTTTAATCATCTTTTGCAAGGGATTAATAGTTTCTACAAAATCGAGAATAAAGTTTCGTGCGAAGTTAATCTTCCCAAAAAAAATTGCATAGATTTCTTGTTGTGCAGTAAAGGAAATTGAGATATAACTTTACCCTCTCAGGGTCTATGGTTATACCTTATTTAGAAATGATGTGACCGTGAAACTTACCTTTAGTGATTGCGAAGAGAATTTTTAGAGGCTTTAGGGAAATCCCATATTTTCTTCACCTTTCAAAAATATAAGTGAGATGTGTTACATGATCTATTCTATTCTTTGAGTATACAATCACATTGTCTAAGTAAGCAACGACACTATGGTTGATGAAACCACATAAAGAAGTATCCATTTCTCTTTGAAAGGTGGCTTTGGCATTGATAAGTCGAAAAGGAATTCATTTATAAGCAAAAGTACTAAATTTGGTTTGGAAGGTGGTCTTCAATCTATCTTCTTCAGTGACCAGGACTTGATTGTATCTCAAGAAACCATCAAGTAATAAATGTTGATGTTTTGGTAGTTGTGAGAGGTATTAACCTCCAAGTGTAACCATTGTACTTATAATAGAATACTCTGGAAGTAAGAGAACCTTTAAAAACATGTGTGAAAGCCCTAGAAGAGAAGTCGGCCCAAAGAGAATAATAATAAAGTATTAAAAGGCTCCAGAAAGTGAGGTTGGCCCCACATGAAAAGACACCTTGGCAGACTAGTATAAATAGAGGCTAGGTTCTCCTCATTTGCATATAATCTCACTCAGCAAAAGGAGGGCACAAGTTTGAAGAGCAGCAACTGCAATTGCAGTAGAAGGAGGCGCAAGTCTAGAGAGGGTGGTGTAGAAATTGTCATGGTGTAATATCAGTCTTTCTAGTATCTCTCTTGTGTGATTCTCTTGGTAAAGGTACACTTATATTAGTAGAGGTACGTTCTTTTGGTATTGTGTTGCTACTTCAGCAGTGGTGTTTCTGGTTAGGTTTTATCTGTTGGTTCTAGTGTGGATGATCAAAATCTGGATCAGGGGGCAAAAATTTGCTCAATTTTCAAAGTGCTCGGATTGAGACGAAAACAGTGCCATTGCGTCCGTCTCGTTTTCCCGATTCCGGCGGTATATTTATTTTCGCGAATGGAGTCCGTATGGAGGA
>ML802574.1:46062-82188 GCA_009831015.1 Picea engelmannii | reverse complement strand
GGAGTAGTGGGTCGGGCCAGGGCTAGCCCCGACCCACGGTTTTATGTGTTGTTATATGACCAAGACACATTTGTTTGGCGCGCATGGCGGGGTTTATAACCCATAATCTATGGTTCTTTACATAGTTTATCTAACCATTTTTTATTAATATATTGCGCGCGGTTCTTTGCAATATTTTATGTGACTATGTGGTTATGTATATTGTAATCCGGGTTTTGGCCCGTGGTTTAATTTTATAACCGTGTTATGTTATAGCGCGGGTATAGTTTAATATACATTAAACCATATGTTATAAAATGGATCACGGTTATGAAATGGAGCGCGGTTTAGATATGGTTGCGCCCGTTACAACGGTGTTAACCAACTTTCGCGCCCAGCCCACAGTCGCATGGGTCATATGACCAAATGCCGAGGCGGTTGGGGGCTGGAGGCGCCCTAACCGTCCTACAGTTTGCATGGTTATTCGGAACCGTTCGGTGCTGGGTTTATACGCGCGTTTTGGAGCGTGTTCCAGGTACATGTGCACAAGAGTGCGAATTGTAGAACCAGTTCCAGCAAAGCTTGAAGGAGAAAAATGGAGGAGGCCTAACTTCTTCATCGTTTGGCCGATTGAGGTGCCGTAAAAGCCCAGCCAGGGGTTTTTGGACGTGCTGGATCCATTGGTGCCATTTTCATAGCCATTTGAAGACTTCTTCAGCAAGTTTTTCACCATTGAAGTTTCAKGATGCTCCAGGGAGCTTTCAACCCTCTTTGATCGAGGACATGGTTTGGTGAGCCTATGTCTGTTTTATGTGATTTAAATATCATGTTTGGCTAATTGCTATGCTCTGAACACATTGGGACAGGTTTCAGAGGCTTTTGAAGACTTTTACAGGTGTTTTTGCCAAAGAGAGGCTCAGGGAAGCTTATGGCCACATGTAGAGGAGTTTATGCCCGGATGAGCCATGATCCGTTTTCAGAGTTGTATTAGTCATTTTTGGGGTTTTTATGTGTTCTGATCTCAATGGTGCAGTCTATTTTTCCATTTGAGTTGAGCAGCAGCTTGTAAAAGAACTTTTGACTAATTAATCCCAGAGAGCCAAGTCCATTATGGAGGCTCAAGGAGATGTAGCCCGTAGGGGGGTGAACTCCTTTATCATGTTGTGATTGTTCTGAGTTTGATGGTTTATTTGCTGCAAGTTATGTTGCTGTGATTTCATTTAAAGAACATATTTAACCATTCAAAAGAACATTTACTCACACATAAGCATTTACAAGAAGAAGCATAAAACTTAACACATAAGTTTTTATTGCATGTTTTTAACACATGAAGCAAGGTCATGTAAAGTTTATTTTCATGAAGTAGGGGTGCTTGCATAGAATAACAAGTCAGCCTTCTATTTTCAGATCAGTGGACTTGCCGGAATCATTCTATATAATAAAAGATTAGTGTGTTCAGGGGTGGCATAGTAAATGCCTATGGTTGGGTGAAAGTTATGTGACATTGTCTATGGTTAAACGACCAGAAAAATTTTTTAACATGGTTTCAGAGCTGGTTTCCTTCGTAACAGTCTAACCACTAGAAGGAAGATCCTCAGTTTCCCCCTTTTTCAATCTCATTGAGCACTTACTGAACCCACAAGAAGGTCGCCTAAGGAGGGCGCATATTTTTCCGAATCAGATCTACAATCTTCCAAAGTTGAAGAGCTAGAGGTAGATGTTGCAGTGCCAGTTTTAGCACCAGTTGCAGTGTCAGGTTCAACACCAATTGCAGTACCAATTGTAGTTCCTCTGGTCTACTGAAGTTTCTAGTAACTCGTTGGGAAACTGATTGAAAGGATGCTGAAATTATTCTTGCCCTAGATCAACTTGCTAGCCATTCTTCTGACAATTAGGGTTTTTGGTTTTACAACAATAGCAAACCCTAACCCAAATTTGTTGGGCACTTTCAGTGAAGTGTTGAGCCTATTTTTTAGTTTTCCTAGTGCGCACTACCCTAGTGCATCTCCAGCTATCTTCAGAATGAAAGTTGGATTCGTCGTTACTTTTCACTGTTGTCGGATGATATTGTTTCCTACCACTGTTACCAGAGGTATGTACTTGTATATATTTAACCCATATCACTATCTTGAAGGTGTTTTCAGGAGAAGGGATCTTTTATCCAAGCAACAATCAAAGATCCAGATCTCAGATCCAACACATTCAGAGGAACAACGCACTATGGGTTTGATTGTTTTGATATGCCTCTAGTTGTTATGGCATTATTGTGATTTTATGAACATCTAGTTGTATTTTGATCTATTGAAGTTATGATTATCATACTAACCTTTGGTCAAAGTTAAAGTTATGAGATAACTTGAGTCAAAGTATTAGATTGATTAAGGTTGAGATTTTAGAGTTTATTTGCATTATATTCCCTAACTCGGATTTATGTCAAGAAAGCATATTGTCTTAGTACATGGGACAAGTTGGAGAGAATACTTGTTATCTTGAATGCAGAAGACTCAGAAGAAAAGAAACAACACTCATTCTTAGAGATAAGACTCCAGGTTCCAGGTTTGATTGATTAAATTGATAAGTTTCCAATTTGCACATATCAAGTTTGATAATTGCTACATTACAAGTAAACATTATAGTTGTGACAACAATATTTGAAAGGTTTTATTACTACTATATACAATGAATACTTGGTATCATGTGAGTACTATTGATATAAATGTTTATTGTACTTGTTTGCAAGATGAACTAACATCTCCTCTAGGATATATTTATTGTTTTGCTTCCATGCAGGTCACCTTGGTAATGCTATGATGATTACCATGAAATTGTCCTTTATTCTTGTTAACTTATATATGTTCTTATGAAAATGTTATTATATTGGAAATAATTTTTCTCTTGTTACTCTTATCTCTGGCAGGATACCATGGAGGAATGATTGGTCACAACACTGGAAGAGTGTTGTTCCTATTACTTATTATTGCATTTTTGTTTTTGGTTTTTGTTCCAGGCAGGTCACATGTGATAGCTACTATGACGATTTTTCTCGTTACTATTTTTATTATCATTATAAGAGTATTATTCTTGTCTGTTGTTTTCCCTTGTTGTTAGTCTTGTTCCGGGTAGGTCACGGGTGATAGCTCTGAGGGGAGATATAGTGATGGTTGCAGGAGGAAACATATTATATGGTCTCTAGTTTGAGACATGGAGTAGACTATCTAGATAAGAAGTTGTATACACGACCATATACATCCATGTACCAAAGAAAAAGAGGATGAAGTTAAGACCTTCTGGAAAGAAGGGTACTCATGTGAAATACAAAGTATATCATTTGAAGATTGATTGTAAGGAGTACAAGGCTCCAAAGATAATCGAACATATCTCGCTAGTTCAGTTGATCACTCTTCAAATCATCAGTAAGAGTTAGTAGAGACATAAGGGCTTACCCAATATCATTGCAGTAACCAGGAAGAGACCAGCATGGTCCCGTGACACTTTACAAGATGAAAATATATATAGCATTGATGAGCCATATCACGAGGAGAAGATGGCTCCACCAGTGGTGAGGCAGACGACCCCACCTAGCACCAAATTAGAAGGAGCTATATTTTAGAAGGATTCAACCATCACGATCCAGTAGGGAGGAGCATCCTCCCCTGGACCGTTCATAGGAGATTAGACCTCACAGGAAGCAGATGAATCTGCAGATTATATAGACTCAAAGGGAGTCAAGCTTCAAATAGGAGAGAGAGACAACTTCCAGAACTGACAGACAGGTGCCATGAGTTGAGGAGGCTAGATTAAAGCTTCAGAGGCTTCAAGGATATATGAGACCTTCTAGGAATATTCCCTTGTTTCAGTGACAAAGAAGGAAGCCAGTCAAAAGGACTGGGATATGGATTCTTGCCTTGGGAATAAAAGGGAAGTCAATGGTGACTTCCAAATTGATCTACAAGATCAAACATGTTGTTGATGGCAGCATAGAGATGTACAAAGCCTGATTTGTGGCCAGAGGATTCTCCCAGCAAGAGGGAGAATATTATGATGAGACACTTGCTCCGGTAGTCAAAAGAAGTGCACATAGAGAATCCACAAGATACATGAGAAGGAGTCTCATGTCTGCAAATTAAAGAAATATTTGTACGTGCTTAAGCAGACACCTAGGGAAGGATATGCCATACAATTATTTGAATGAGCCTGGGATTGGTTTCCCTTTGATATTGGATGACCTATTTCTAACAGGGAACAAGAAATTCATTATAAGTGCAAGAGGAATCTTGCATCAAAGTTTGAGATAAAATACCTGGGTATGATGCATTATTTCTGAGGTCTAGAGGTGTGGCAAAAACTGGATGAGATTTTCATATGCTAAGGAAAACATACAGTAGATATTTTGAAGGAATTTGGAATGGTGGATTGTAAAGCCATGATGACGAATATGAAGTTATTGAGTGATACTTTTTTAGAGACAGTGGATGCCACCATGTATAAACAATGGATTATGGACTCATGCATGATGCAAATTGTGAGATTAGATTGCATGGGTACACAGATTCAGATTGTCCTAGTAGTGTTGCAGACCGGAAGAGTAAATCTGGATATTGTTTCAGTTTGGGATCGGGTATGATCTCATGGTTCAACATAAAGTAGTCTAGTGTAGTTCTCAGTACGACTGAGGCAGAGTACATAGCATCATTTCCAGCTAGAAGTGAAGTATTGTGGTTTCAGAAGTTGCTAGTTGGTGTGTTTGATCTCGAGTTAGATGTGACTTGCATTCGGTGCAACAACCAGAGCTGTGTAAATGTGTTGTAAAACCCAATGTTTCATGACAATTCAAAGAATATCAAGATCAGGTATCACTATATCAGGGATATGGTGCAGAGAGGAGTGGTGAAGCTTCAGTATGTGGCTATGAATGATCAGGTAACTTATGTGTTGACCAAGCCTCTGTCGAGGGTGAAGTTTGAGTACTTCAAGGACAAGCTTGGTGTGGTCTGGAAGGACCTACCCTTGTGATAAGGTATGATGATTTACAGATGTGACTCCAGATAACATCATGGTATAATGTGGACAATAGGTTGTCATGCCCGGAACTGACTGTGGCACCAGTCAGGATGATGTGTGCGCATATCCTTTGGGGAGAGCGTGTTTTCATAGTTGTGGATGCCCAACCAGTGTGTGTGGTTGGAGGGTTCACGCAAATGCTTAAAGGAGAGCATGCCTCTGGGACAACTAGAGGTCCAACCTAGTGTGTTGGATGTTTTCTACTCCAGTGAAATAGTCTGGTATGTAGGTATGCTACTCTAGTGAATAGTCGGGTACGCAGGTACTCCAATGAAATAGTCTGGTATATTGCTACTCGAGTGAAATAGTCTGGTATGCAGGTACTCTAGTGAGATAGTTTGGTATATTGCTACTCCACTGAAATAGTTTGGTACGCATAGCTACTCCAATGAAATAGTCTAGTACCCTGAGATATTGCTACTCCGGTGAAATAGTCTGGTACGCATCGCTACTCTAGTGAAATAGTCAGGTACGTTGAGGTATTTATACTCCAATGAAATAGTCTGGTATGCATAGATACCCTAGTAAAATAGTCTAGTACGCATAGCTACTCCAGTGAAATATTTTGTTATGTTGAGATATTGCTACTCCAATGAAACAGTCTAATACGCATGTTACACTGGTGTGCCAACCATTGGGACTTATTCATATGAGAGCGCAACATGTGAGATCCCATATGAGGCTTATCACCTTGAGGACTTATTCATGTGAGAACTCTATCTGTGTGAACTAGTAAGACTTCATATGAGACTTAGTCACCTCGTTACCTAGTTCTACATGAGATGGTTGTTTCTATGACTATAGATCTAATGCCTAGTTATTGTGGACCAAAAGAAAGTCCCATCATGAATATTGTGTGAACTATTGGGACTCGTTTTATGTTGGTTACTACTCTGGGTGCATGATGTGTGTGGTTACAAAACTTCTTGTGATGTCAAATTATGTGTGAGTTGACAAGTTACTAGTTCTTTATGAACTAGATGTCAGATTCTGTGTGAGTTGGCGAGTTACTAGTTCCTCATGAACTAGATACCATATTATGTGTGAGATGGGGAGTTGAAGCCCCGTGATGACATAAATCGCAGAAGGATGGTGAGTGGTGCAGACCCCCTTCCCACCAAGGGTTGCGCGACCTCCCGGTCTTAGGATATTCTCATGACTAAATTGAAATAGTCTTTGATTCCCTGTTGGAACCTCTAAGAAAATAATACATGGGTCTCTATGAAACTTCTGCCCACGTGAACAAGCGCTAAGTGCAAGCCTTTTTCCATGTGACCACGCCTTGTGACCACACACTTATTCGAAAAGGCACGTTGCAATTTTGTGTATCGGCTATATGAGTCAACCAAATCTCTGTTCTTCAAACTCTCGAGTCCTGAAATACCGACAAGGGCCTAACGCATGCTAGCTCCTCCCTTATCCTTCACCCATATGACCCTTCACTATGACCTGGGGCCAATCCTTCTGAGCACGTCGGGATTTCGTGTATCGTGAACTCCCGATGCGATTCACCTCCGTTCTCTCGATCCTACGATACCCGAAATTGAGAAATATTCGGATCAGATCAATGGTACACAATAACTCTGCAACCAACGGCTGTGATCAAGTCACGATTTTGCGTTTCGTGAATTTTCGCAACTCCTACCTCCAACTTCACAATTCATGAATCAACTAAATGATGATCTATCACCATGTGTCCTCTTTCAACTGATAGTCCCGATGATTTCGAGATTTCACGTTTTGGGGTTTCACGAATTTCACTCTACTTCTTCCAAATCCTTTGGTTTTGCAAAATTTCGATAACTCCTTGCAATTAACAGTGCGCTACTTCTCCAAGTTATAACGGCTTCAAATATTTCAGCTCTTTCTGAATGGGTCTTGACCCTCGATCTTGTCTAATCTTCAAAATTATTTTCTGAAGGATTTCTCCTGCTCAGTACTCCGTACTTGTTCTTTCTTCTAACTTTCAAATTTTGTGCTTCGCCTTTGAACGCTTCAACTCTTCCAAAAATTAGAAACTTTTCTAAGTGTTTTCTCTCGAGACTTAAAGCCACTACTCCTCCTGAGCTTCTGGCAAATGAAATTTAAATCTCACCCCTTAGCGCACACTTGCACTCTGTGTCTTCTTCAAAAGACGTTCTGACGCCCCCCTGGCATACTCTGTACTCAACCTTCCAAGCTTTCAAACTTTAACACAATTTTTCTTCTACACGCACTCATTGCGCTCAATATGCACACTTCTGCATATGAGATTTCCCCGTTATCCCTTATGAGATTTAAGTCGAAAAAGACTTCTTCACACGCACTCCTTGCGCTCTGCATGCAAACCTTGCATAATCTTACAAAAGAGAAACAATTGAACTCATTCAATTATTCATTCATTCACTATGAACATCTTCCATTCACAAACACATAACAACACAGTCAAACTGTAAACAATATCAACACTTTGTATTTGGGTCAATTTCCTCTATTCTATTCATTTCAGAAGAAAACATAATTACAGTCGTTTATCCTTTACAACTATTACAAGAAAAACTTCTCTAAGGACCCAAAGATTCCTTGCTCTTCTTCCTCATATATAAATCCTATCACCTTCACTCTAGTGGTTACCTACTCAATTAAATGCAACCTAATGACTAATCAAGGAAAGTATCCTACACCTGTAATATTTTACAATCGTTCCATCATTTTCAAACGGTGGCCCAACTTTACATACTCTAATTTAATTAACACAAAATTTGAAACTCTACACCGCTACCAAGTTGTTTAAGGTCGGTTTTGGCTCCTTTGATGTGTTGAGGTGTCGACTTCGCTTCCACCTCCGCTTCCTTTTGATGTGATAGTGATGCTCCTGCATCATACTCCTCTGGCCAAAATATTCATGGACTATTTTCCATGAGCTCTCGCATAGTTTTTCCATGCTTCAAAATATCAGGTTCAGTTACCCAACTTGAATCTTCCACAGGGTGATCCTTCCATTTCACTAAATATTCAGGATACATCTTTCTTTTGGTTTTCCTTCCAACTCTTTGTTCTAAAATTTTCTCCATCTCAAGTTTTTCTACTGTAGGCATATGTTCTTCCCACTGAATATTTTCCTGATACATTTCCTTAAGGTGCTCAAACCCTAATGTCTTCACTTGAAATTCCTGTATAACCAAACTTCTCCTGCTCAAAGCATCTACAACTTTGTTAGCACTTCCAGAAATATGTTTAATGACAAAAGTAAAATTCTACATGAATTCTACCCACTTAGCATGTCTCTGATTCAACTTTTCTTGCCTAGTAATAAATTATGAAGCTTGATTATCACTATACAAGACAAACTCCTTTGGAATTAAATAATGTCTCCATTTTTTCAAAGCTTGAATCACTGCATAAAATTCATTGTCATATGTAGAATATTTCTCCTTAGTGTCATTCAACTTCTCACTGAAATAAGCAACTAGCCTATTATCTTGAATCAAAACTGCTCCGATGGCTATCCCACTTGCATCACACCTCACCTGAAATGTTTTTCCAAAATCTGGTAAAACTAGAACTGGTTGTTCTGTTATCTTCTTTTTCAACTTTCTTAATCTTTTCTCAACCTCCTCTGTCCAATTAAAAGACTTATGTTTCTTCTTCACGGTATCCATCATGGGTGCACATATACCACTAAAATTTATGATAAACTTTTTATAAAAACTTGCTAAACCATGGAAACTTCTCACCTCAAATATATCCCCGGGTGAAGGCCATTCTTTGATGGCTCTCACCTATTTTTGGATCCATCTTCAATTCAATTGAAGAGATCACAAAACCCAAATATATGAGCTCTGTCTTCATAAAAGAACTTTTCTTCAAGTTTATTAACAACTTTTCTTGTTGCAATTTCCTCATCACTAATGTCAAGTGCTTTAAATGTTCTTCCTTTGTTTTGTTGAAAACTAATATATCATCCAGATATACAATGACAAATTTACCTATGAATTCCTTCAACACTTCATTCATCAACCTCATAAATGTACTTGGATCATTTTTCAATCCAAATGGAATGACTATCCATTCAAACAAACCTTCATTTGCCTTGAATGTTGTCTTCCACTCATCTCCCTCTCTCATTCTTGTCTGATGATATCCACTCTTCAAGTCTATTTTTGAAAAATAGCTTGCTCCTCTCAAACAATCCATCAAATCATCCATCCTGGGTAAAGGAAATCTATACCTAGTGGTAATCTTGTTGATGGCTCTGGAATCTGTACACATTCTCCATCCCCCATCCTTCTTTGGACTCAATACAATTGGCACTGCACATGGGCTTAGACTTTCCCTGAATAAACCTTTATCCAACAACTCTTGAACTTGCTTCTTAACTTCTTCATTTTCTCGAGGTGTCAACCTATACACTGCTTTATTTGGCAAACTGGTTCCTGGAATCAAGTTAATATGATGGATAATACTCCTAATAGGTGGTAATGAGTGAGGCAACTCATCCACTACTATGTCAGCAAAATTCTCCAACAATTCTTGGATTTCTTCAGGTAAATCATCCACAAAAGTATTGGTAAGGATAACTCTTGTCTTCCTTACTACAATGAATTGCATTTCTTCATCTTTCTTGACCTCCTTCAAGATTTCCTTCCCACTCATGAGAATTATTCTTGTGTCGGCTTCTTCATTTTCTTTATTCTCTTCTATTGGCAGTAACATGTGGGTTCTACCATTCTTTTCCAGAGTATAGGTATTTTTACTCCCATCGTGAATAACATTCCTATCAAACTTCCACGGTCTCCCCAACAAAATATGACAAACATCCATGGGAATTACATCACACATAATCTCATATTTATAGCCTCCTATTTTAAATTTAACTTTGCATTGTTGACTTACCATTACTTGATGTCCTTTCTGCAACCATGATACTTTGTATGGACTTGGGTGTGCAGTTGTCTCCAACTTCAGCTTCTCCACCATCTATGTTGATACATGTCTCACCTTCCTTCCTTCCTCGACCTCTTCATAGTCGAAATACTTATCCATGGACCTTATCCAGTCCAATAGTTCTTCAACATCCAAGTTACCTTCATACATTGGAACATCCATATTTTCTCTAGCTCCCAACTTCACAACAACTTTCAATAAGCATTCTTCACCCTCATCTTCCACTGTAGCTTCTTCAACCTCTATTTCTTCACTTTTTTCATCACTGGCATATTCAGCTGCATGTGATCTCCTTTGCATTGCTTCCATTGCTTCCAACCTTGCGCGAAGTTCTCTCACTTCTCTTCCTACAGCATGGTTTTCCATAGGTGGTCCTGTGCGTATCCTTGGCGGCATTGCTTCAACTATTCCTAACACACTGAGTTCAACTTCAAATATTTTTCAGGCTCTAATACCACTTGGTGCAAACCATCCTTCCCTCTAAGGGTTGCACGACCTCCTGGTCTTAGGATCTTCTCACGACTGAATTGAAACAATCTTCGATTCTATGCTAGAACCTATAAGAAAACAATCCACAGGCCTCTATGAAACTTCTGCCCGCATGAACAAGCGCTAAGTGCAAGCCTTTTTCCACATGACCATGCCTTGTGACCACACGCTTATTCGAAAAGGCGCGTTGTTATTTTGTGTATCGGCTATATGAGTCAACCGACTCTCCTTCCTTCGAACTATCGAGTCTCGAAATTTTGACAAGGGCCTAGCGCATTCTAGCTCCACCCTTATCCTTCACCCATATGACCCTTCACTATGACCTGGGGCCAATCCTTTCGAGCTCGTCGGGATTTCGCATATCGAGAACTCCCGATGTGATTCACCTCCATTCTCTCGATCCTCTGATACCCGAAATTGTGAAATATTCGTATCAAATCAATGGTCCACAATAAATCTCCAGCCAACGACTGTGATCAAGTCATTATTTCGCATTTCACGGATTTTCGCAACTCCTACCTCCAACTTCCCAATTCACGAATCAACGAAATGTTGATTTTTTGCCACGTGTCCTCTTTAAACGGACGGTCTCGGTGATTTCGGGATTTCACATTTCTAGGTTTTGCAAATTTCACTCTGCTTCTTCCAAATCCATTAGTTTCACGAAATTCCGATAACTCCTCGCAACTAACCAGTGCACTACTTCTTCGAGATATAACGGCTTGAAATATTTCGGCTCTTTCTGAATGGGTCTTGACCCTCGATCTTGTCCAATCTTCAAAATTCTTTTCTGTAGGATTTATCCCGCTCAATCCTCCATACTTGTTCTTTCTTCGAACTTTAAACTTTTGTGCTTCACCTTTGAATGCTTCAACTCTTCCAATACCTAGAAACTTTTCTAAGTGTTTTCTCTCGAGACTTAAAGCCACTAGTCCTCCTGAGCTTCTAGAAAATGAAATTTAAATCTCGCCCCTTAGTGCACACTTTCACTCTGTGTCTTCTTCAAAAGACGTTCTGACGCCCCCCTGGCATACTCTGCGCTCAACCTCCTGAGATTTCAATCTTTAACACAAGTTTTCTTCTACACGCACTCCTTGTGCTCAATATGCACACTTCTGTATACGGTATTTCCCCGCTATCCCTTCTGAGCTTTAAGTCGAAAAAGACTTCTTCACACGCACTCCTTGCGCTTTGCATGCACACCTTGCATAATCTTACAGAAGAGAAACAATTGAACTCATTCAATTATTCATTCATTCACTATGAACATCATCCATTCATAAACACATAACAACACAGTCAAACTGTAAACAATATCAACACTGTGTATTTGGGTCAATTTCCTCTGTTCTATTCATTTCAGAAGAAAACATAATTACAGTCGTTTATCCTTTAAAACTATTACAAGAAAAAATTGTCTAAGGACCCAGAGCTTCCTCACTCTTATTCCTTCTATCTAAATCCTATCACCTTCACTCTAGTGGTTACCTACTCAATTAAATGCAACCTAATGACTAATCTGAGAAAGTATCCTACACATGTAATATTTTACAGTCATGTGAGGATTTACAATCGTTCCATCATTTTCAAACGGTGGCCCGAATTTACATACTCTAATTTAATTAACACAAAATGTGAAACTCTACACCGCTACCAAGTTGTTTAAGGTCGGTTTTGGCTCCTTCGATGCATTGCGATGTCGACTTCACTTCCACCTCTACTTCCTTTTGATGTGATAGCGGTGCTCCTGCATCAATGAGACCCCAGATGCATGATAGTGACATGACCATCATATAGTATGTATGTGTGACTATGATAGAGCATGTGTGACTATGGTGATACTACCTGTAGACTGGTATGCAAGACCATGTGAGATAGATGGATGTGTTTGAGACCATTACATGAAGAAAATATTAGTTAATACCTCCCTAGATAAGAGGGAGTGTTGATGTTTTGGTAGTTGTGGGAGGTATTAACCTCCAAGTGTAACCTTTGTACTTAGATTAGAATATTCCAGAAGTAAGAGAACCATTAAACAGATGTGTGAAAACCCTAGAAGAGAAGTCGGCCCAAAGAGAATAATAATAAAGTATTAAAAGGCTCCAGAAAGTGAGGTCGGCCCCACATGAAAAGATACCTTTGCATACTAGTATAAGTAGAGGCTAGGTGCTCCTCATTTGCATATACTCTCACTCAGCAGAAGGAGGGCACAAGTTTGAAGAGTAGCACATGTAATTGCAGTAGAAGGAGGTGCAAATCTAGAGAGGGTGGTGCAACAATTGTTGTGGTGTAATATCAATCTTTCTGGTATCTCTCTTGTGTGCTTCTCTTGGTAAAGGTATGCTTCTATTAGTAGAGGTATGTTCTGTTAGTATTGTGTTGTTGTTGCAACAATGGTGTTTCTGGTTAGGGTTTATCTGTTGGTTCTCGTGTGGACTTTCCAGAATCATTCTATCTAAGAAAAGGTGAGTTTGCTCGAGGGTGGCATAGTGAATGTCTATGGTTGGGTGGAAATTATGTGACATTGTCTATGGTTAAACAAGCATACCAAAATTTTAACAATAAAAACATTTTAAATCTGGATACAATCTATTGGACCTAGTATATTGGTGGTATAGGATAGTTTTCCTTCTTATAAGATTTGTTCAAGTTATGGAAGTCAACATAGAGAAAAATGTTACCAGTTTTCTTCCCAACTAGTATAGGGTTGGCTACCCAAGCAAAATTTCATACTTGGAAATTGAATTTGGCATGGAAGAGTTTTTTCCACTCTTTTTTGAACTTGGGGCTCAAGGGAAGGATGCATCATATGAAGTTTTTAGTGAAATGGTTTTAAATCATTCTTCATTGGGATAATGTGTTGGATAATACATGTGTTGTAGTTTTGATATTTTCATATGTCCATTAGAAAACATCCTGGTATTTTTTAAACAGTTTTACCTAATATTCTCTTTCATGTTCATAAAATACTTTTAGCAAGATTTATGTTTTATGGGTTTTCATTAGTTCCTAAATTCATAATTTCATGAATTAGAGTGGAACTATTGGTTTTCACGTTTGAGGGTCCATTAAACCTATTCTACAAATCAAATATTTTTTTTTAAATTACCAACTCCCTTTGGGTATGGTATGCACTTTTGACTTAGCTGACTATTCTTTACCACCTTCAATACTTTCTTGATATTCTTCGCCATATATGGCTAAGTCTTTGAAATTATCTCCATTCGTGATAAATTCAATGATTTACTCATTACCTTCAAATACCTTCTAGTTTGTGACATTATTTGGAAGAGAAGGCTTGTAGAGAAGTTCAACAACAAATCTACTAGCTTCAAAATCTTCCAATGGAGATAGCCTAGAGTAAAAAATCACAAGAGAATCAACAACCACATTCTCCAAACGTGGGACAATAGAAATGTTGAAAGCATCAATGTTATCAATTAATTTGTAAACTTCTTGCTAATAATTTTTTAGATGAGGGGAGTTACAATGTGAAGCGTTTTTTATTTGCCTAACAATTATCTCAGAATCTCCAAATACTTTTAATTTTTCAATTTTTAAATCTATGATTTTTTCGAACCCTACACAAGTGCCTCATATTCAATTGTATTATTAGTACAATCAAATTTTAATTTGCAAGGAAGGAAACTGCATTTACCCTCGGGATCAATGAAAAGACAACTATCTCTAGTGCCCTCTTTGAATTTGGAACAGTCGAAAATAGAGTGCAGATGTCCTAGACATTACTCAACCTATTTTATTCATATTTAGAGAATACAAACTTTATTCAAGAACAAATTTTCGTAATTTACAGAATTAGTATTACAATTTGTTTATCATTAATTCCAATTTTTGACTTTCTAGCACGTTGGAAGTTTCAAGAATGAAATTACCGAACTAAGAATCAATAGCATAAATTCCAAGTATCAAAAAATTAGAAGATGATGGCTCATTGGTAGCCTTAAGATTGGTTATTGTGTGTTTCAAGTATCTCTCTTGCTCAATCCTAATATTATTTGGTTGCCCATTCCATGGAAGCTAAAGACGTGACTAGTCCGAGGTAAAATAACCTTGGAGCTTCTCTTACCAGTATCCACATAGTAGAAAAATATATGCCTCAAGGATGCTCACTACATTGATATCTATAATTTGATGAAAAATTGGGTTGAAAGCTACTTGAATGAGGACATCATTCAATTTGACAATGAATTTGACTTCTGTTCTATCAAGCTGAAGTATGAGTTGCAAACTTGGTTGGTGTTGCATTCAACTTTCTACATATTGAATATGGAATAACATTTGAAGATGATTTTGAGTCTACCAAACAATTATGCACATTTTGATTGAAGATTTCAATAGTTAACAAGAAATGGGGGTGTCAAAGACTTAAACTTTTTTCCCATAAGAGTAACGTTGATACTAGCATTTTGCAAGTTATAAATTGTTGTTTATTATTGTTCTTAGTAGTAGCTATTGGTTGTGAATCCATGTCTTTCAAGGAATTAAACAATAACTTTCATTGCTATGATATTTTTCACACAATGAGGATTGAAATATTTTATTTTATCTTCTTTATATCCTCATCAATGTTGTATTCCATGGAATCTGGGTAACTAATCAAAGGCTTACTAGTATTATGGATACTAGAGGAATTCTTAGCAATAGGGGTTGCAATCCAAGTTTTTCTAGTATTCAAACTTTGGGAAGTGGTCGGTTGTTGAATCACTAGTCCCTTGTTCATGGTACGATGATCACTCTAGACAAGTAATCCTTCCTCTATTACTTCTTCATCTTCAACCACATTGCAACTAGGGAGTATGTACCATAGAACCATGGTTGATTCTCTAGGTTGATCCATATTTTCTTCATCTATTTCTCCCTCAATCGACTCATTAGATTCTTCTTGTTGTATGCAGCCATTTAAAAACCTATTTTCCATCGTGTTCATATAAATTATCCATTGGGGATATATTTTCTCTCAATGATGGGATTGATGATAGTTGCAGAAAATATCCATAGCCACCCCTTGTAAATCGTTATTCAAGTTTGCATGTGGGGGTTCAATAGGCCTAGGAGGAATGAGTCTCCTAGAGAAATGTATAGTTGGTGTTTGATTTGAAGTTCCTTCTCCATTATTCATTTTCATGTCAATGACTTCATTCGATAATCGTTTGATCATTCTTTCCATGCTCTCCAAATCCATGGAATCTTTATCCTTACCTTCCACAATTTGATCTAGTTGAAGTCTAGGAAAGATAAGGTTTTTCTTTGCAGGTTGGGAAACCTCTTTCTTTCCGAAATTTTCCTAGGTTTCTTCACATCCCATCATTTCAAACTCCACCTTCTTGGCTTCTTCAAAAATTGATGTTAAGGTATTGTTTCCAACTCACTTAATAAACATGGAAATTGGTGTAGGTAAGGCATTAGCATAAAACTTCAATCTGAAGTTCTTGTGCAGGTTGAGTTCCATCCTTTAACTTGTTCAATACAGTGGTAAACCTTTGGTTAAAATATTTTACCCTTTCCTTAGGGCTCGTGACTAAAGAAAATAAATCAAACATCAAAGCACCAATGGCATTTTCTTCCCCAAATTTACCTAAAAAGGATTTATAAAGTCACCCCAATTGGTAATTCATCCAACATGCAGATTGAAATATCAAGTAGAGGCTATATTTTCAAAAGTGTACGAGAAAAATTTACACACCACATCTTTATGTTGCACATTCATTAATCTGATGACCAAAATGAATTTTTGAATGTGATATTTCAGAGGATTGGACAATTTCGGACCATATTTGGGAAGCAAACGGTTTGGATGCTTGGGAAAATTATGTAGTTAGTTGGGCAGGTCCAAATCATATCAAGCCAACCATGGTTGATTCTAATTAATGGCCATATCTTAATGATGCAAATTTGTGTCTGAAATTGGTTAGAATTAGAATTCAATCATTTTGAGTGCTTTGAATCAGGATCAAAGTTAGTGTGCCTTTCAAATTACTCACTTTCTATTGAGGTTGTAGTAGGATTGATCGGTGTCAGAGGAATTAAGACAAAAAGTTGAGTATGTATTGTAAGGCTAATTCTACCAAGTATTTTATGGTATGAACAAAAGTATGATCCCTAATATTGGTCATGATTCAAGAAGTATTTCTTCGTCAAGGAAATAAATGGGTTACAAGCATAGCACCAATCTACCTTCTGTAAGACCGAGTATTACATCTGAAAGTGTTTACCTCCTCATGTGATATTGCGTATGGGATTGAATCAATATCAATTCTAGGATTTTCCAAGTTTTGAGTCGCCGGATTTTCAGAAGTCTGACTTTTAGGATTTGTAAGATTAGTATCGAACTAGAGGTTGTTTGTATGACTTGCCATACACAAACACTCCTTCTAGTGTCAATTCTATTAAGGGGGGTGGAATCCCAAGACTCAACAATAGGGTTTAAACCCAAGGAAGAGGACCAATTAGACTCTCCCTTGTTTCGAATGGTGTAAACCTATGGGTTATGGTCCAACAACCATTACATCATGGGCTTTATGAAAATGTTTTTGAAGTAATTCTTCTTTTAATTTCTATTATATGTGAAATGCAGTAAATAAATCTAATATATGTGTATATGTATTTAAAGAAGTCTATTATCAAGAGATAACTCTTGGAAACAATGAATAGAAACAACTCTTTAACATTGCTATAGGGATATTCCCAGTAAATGCAATTTACACTGTTACTGAAAGGGGACACCTATAGGAACATCACACAACGGTTTTTAATTTGATTCATAATTTGCTACAACAATAATTCTACAATGGATAATGTATTAAATAAAAAAATACATATTATGAAACATAAGAAATTAAATAATAAAGCACATCAAAATTATTTGTTGAAAATAATAAAGCAAGTATTTTGCTAAATCGAATAGGATAACTTGATAGAATGGAAAATATTACTAGACATGTGAGACATCAATCAGCAATGGAATAATCCACAAGTTAGAATGGATCCACAATGAAATCTTTAACAAAATGTTTGTGGCCTCCAAAATAGAGCTTTTGAATTAATTGTGAAATAAGTCTCTGCTACAATTATTGACTATCACATTAGAGCCCAAAATCCCTTTCTATATAATTAGTTTACATATTTGTAACATACAAGTGCATGTAATTATGGATTAAAACAAAAAATGGCCATGAAAAAACTATGTGAATTTCTTAGCCACTACATCTCAGGTGAACTGGGAGTTGTCATTGCAAGATTCTCCTCACCATACTTTCTCCATTGGTTGAACAACTCATCACATATATTTTGATGTGTGAACATGTGTTGCTCACTGGGTGAACTCAACATTGGAATTTCCCACTCAAACCTTTTGATATACTTCTCAATTTTGGGGAAGGTGGAATCCAATAAAGTCTTTTATCTTACTTCATTTGTCAAAAATATCTAAAGGTGCTCGCACTCTAAAGAGGACTATGTTCCTGACTTCTACACCACACTTTGATGTGATATCATTGAACTAATCCCTCAGTTTATTGGCTAGTCGAAACCCTTCGGATGGACCAAATATGGGTATCTTGCGCTATGAAGTGGTGTCTTCGATGAGATCTGAATTTTTTACACAAGCTAACCACTTATATTTAGTATGTTTTTGTGATCCATTGACCAAATTCCTCTAGTAATTGATCGCTTTCTCAGTCTTGAACATCTCTTCCTTTTCTAATATTCTAATTATGTGATCCTCATGACCCCCACTCTTCTGAATTTGTTAAATAAAATCTATATGGTCTTATGCCTTGGCTTGTTGTTCCCTCTAGATAATATTCTCTTTGTACACAGTGGAGAGTTGAGTACTCAATCCTTGCAACTCAAACACTTTAGTGATGAAATATTTTCTAATATAGTCATTAATTTTATCCTCTTCTAGGACTTCCTCTGTGAAGCTACATATTGCATCATGTGCTCCTTTGTATTACATGACCTATTTCTCCACAATAGCAATTTGCTTGCTAAGGATTTTGATCTCCTCTTCTCCGGCTTTAGCCTTGTCAGTGGTGGCATGTGAATTGGATATCCCAATTGAAAAAAATGTCATTGAGCTTAGCATTCTCGGTGTCTAACATATATTCTTCAGTTGTGCACATAATATAGGTATCTGCATTCACCCTCTTTCACTTTTGGGTTCTTTTAACAATAGATTTCTTTCAACGATTATAGGTTATAGATTTAAGATTCGTAACTTCTTCTAGAGGCTTTATAATTGGATGGTCTCCCCATGATAAAACATTTTCTAGACTCCCTAGAGTGTGTATCTTCTCCAGTACTAGTTCTTTACCCTTGTCCCCGGTCTTTGAAGTAACAACATCCTCCTCTGTCAAATATATGACATTACTCGTAGGTGGGGGTTCTTGTTGTGTTGGTTGATATGCATGAGTGTATTTCGGTTCTTGTTGTGTATAACCTATTGCTCCACCCGTTTCCATTTCTATCTGGGTTGCTTCTTGCTACAACCTTTCTTCCTCTTTTTTCTTCTAGATGTCTCTTCTTCTAGTATTTAATTGTCAACTTCTCTTTTTATTTCTTTTCATTTTCCTCCTGTTGGCTCATCTCTTCTTCCTTTTTCTTTTTCTCCCAAGTTTGCATCATTTGTTCTTCATCTCTCTTCTTATATTCTTCAACTAGGAGTCTTTGTTCCCCCTCCTTCTTCCTATATTCCTCTTCTTGCCTATTTTTTTCTTCTTCTTCCTTTCTTTTCCTCTTATATTCCAAAGACTTTTTCTTAGTTATTCTTCAACTTCCAATCTCTTCATTTTTTCCTACAATTGAATATTTGATTCCTCCCATATTTTCCTTATTTCCTCCTCGATCTTCCTTCTCATCTCCTCCTTATTTTTTCTTCTTTGATCATCCTCTTGTTCTATCCATTCGCTCATATTGGATTTCTTTTCTCTTTGCCTCCTCCCTTATCCTTAGCTCTTTGTCTCTTCTATCTTCCTCCCCTTTATTTCATGTTCTGTCCACTTCATCTAGCCTTCAAATTATCTCTTCTATTTGCTCATTTGGGCACATGGTAGAAAATGATACTAAGCCTAGAGATTTCAACCCAACTTGGACGTAATCTCAATCTTTAGAATTTCCATAAGGGAGTTCATCATATCATTGCTCATGCATATATGGCCAAGATAGAGAGACCAAGTTGCATTGTTTAGCCACAAGACCTCGTGGGTCATGTCTTTTGAAGTGACCTCGAGGGAATATGTGCTTGAGGATGGAATTGGATTATTGTCTAGCATGTTTTAGATATTTCAGGTGATAGTGGCCCAAGTTGAAGTTATACGGAATGAAAAAATTATTTTTGGCTTCCTTAAGCAAAGAGGCATTGAAGCCTTGCAACACGTTTTGGTAAGAAATTTCTACTAAAACCAACCTTTTTGGCACAAACCTGGGTAACAAATGTGGTGATGCAATTGCATTGGAAATTCTCAAATAGGTGTAGTCCTATAATTTCAAATATCATCTTTCATTATACCCAATCAGCCTCATGGCTTCCTTAGTCAACCTTGGACACTCCTTGCAAAATATGAGCCTATGCAGCAATGCCAAAAACTAGTCACAAATTGTAGTATATTGCTTCTGGTATTTCTTCCCTTGGAGAAATTGATAGTACACATGAACAAGAGGTCCTGGAACGTATCAATTCAAGTTTACACCTGTAAAGACATTCATTGCACAAATCACATATAGAAGATAATATGACATTTAGAAAGTTGGTACTACTCCCAACTTAGCCGTAGCCTTTTGAACCCTCTAAATCATTTTGTTGAGGGAATCGGAGAGGATGAGAGCCCAGTTAAACATACAACCATTAGTCAACACAATATATGCTAGTGGCAACTATACATCTTTGAGGTGTAAACAATCCTTTTCTTCATATAGCCTGACTATTAGAGCCATGGTATATACATAGGATTCTCATAAATTTGGGATGGAGTAAATACCACCAGACTTGTTGAAGAACCTTTTGTCTTCTACCCACCAGCAAGACAAATTATTCTTTATGTCATGTTTTTCATGGAATTGTTCTAAAAAATATTTTCCATGAATACCTCGGGTTGTGGTATGCTATAATACTATTCAATCTCAAAGTCCATATATGAAGCAATGCACCTAAACTATTCATTGATGATAGTACTATTTTGTGTGTTGACATGAGAAATGGTTCAGTCAATAGCCTCTAAACAAGGAATAATCAATGTCCTTGTTGCAACATAATGTAAACGAGATTCCCTTATATTTATGAATGCCTTGTCATATGCTTCCCTTATCCTAGGGCCACTTTGGGGGACTATAACGGGATATTCATCAGTATGCAATTATCTATATACTTCCCCCACCCTAGAAAATGAGTTGAGTGCTTGTAATGGCCTCAATGTATTTGAACACATGCCTTGATCTATCTTCCTCCTATATGGGTATTTGTATAACATGGATGTATTCTTTTTAGAAAGTATCGATTTCAATAGGTGTTTTTTGGGAGGTTTCTTCTATTCCCTTGGGTTTCTTCCCCTTAGGAGGATTTCTAAGTGTTCTAGCAAGAGTCCTCCTTGGAGGCATTTTACTTGGAAAAGGAAAAGAGTGAAAGGAAAAATCTTGTTTTCTCATGACAATATTCACCATTATTACATCAAATTTTGTAATGCATCAACAACATGAAATAAAAATTCATATGAAAAAATTTTGGACAAGAGTTTGAGGGGAAACATTTAGACTTATATTCGTTCTTTTCACACAAGCACCCATAATTCCTAATTTGTTCAAATTGTTTTAGTGAAGACAACAATTACACTAATCTTGAAATTATAGAGTTGGTAAATGTACCTGGAGTGTCACGTTGTAAACAATGTTGTGCATCAGTTCCCTTCTTCCACTTTGTCATCGACGCCAAATTTCACTTTCACATCGATGCAAAAGATGACTTTTTTTTGCCGATGAAAGTGATTATAACTTGTCAATAGAAATAAAAAAAATTGGCTTAAAACAAGGCCACGGGACTTAGAATTTTTTTGGTTTTCTTGAGATAAAAGAGGATGAATTAAAAGACTTATTGATATGCAAGAAATCCATCAAAACTAAGATACCTAACTTATTTTCAGGATGAACAAAAACTTAAAGAAAAGTGGTACTGAAAAATTGCAATTTTTTTTTAGGGTGTGTTGTGGACTCAAAACACTCATCACCCACATGATCCATGCAACCACACCATTCCATTAGTGCCAAGACAAATCCACATCTCTCTTTCTCAAAAACACCATGCCATTGATGTTCCTACACAACTTGTCCATAAAACATATTGATGTGTGGGGTTTCTATTATCCCACAAAACCATGTGTTGACTAGTCATCAATTAAAGCCAACACTTCCATTGTGCAAGCTAACATGTTCATGTTTATGCACACCTTTTCTCCTCATGTGAAAACCACCAAGTGATCAATATCACTCGACCACTAACCCCACAAGTGCATATGTCTTCATATCTAAGTCGATCTTAAGCCTACATAATCCATTAGGCCCATTCATTAGTTCTATAATGCACAACTCCACAAAATGTCACTACCTTTGACATTGTTATCTTAGTGATGAAACTCAAGCCACCAAATATTTTTATTCTGCACCTAAAGCCTCTTGCCAAAGATTTTTTTAGTTTTCACCTAAAGCCTCTTGAATAAACTTGTTTGTCCAATTTACTTAAGCATATGCATGATACCACTACATAAGAGTGTTGTTCCATCAACACCCCGACCAACTTCCCACATTGACACCATATTCATTGGTTTCCACCCACCTAACCACTTAAATTTATCTCCCTACCTTGCATTGCTCTATTTTTCTGGCATGTCGTAATGTAACTCAATAGATCTAAAAATAGAAGATAGACATGAACTTGAGAATAACATAACATATCCACATGATAGACATCAAAAGAATTATCACACAAGAATTTTAGAGAAAATCCTTGAGGTAGGGTAACGCCATTAATTATTCCTTTTGGAAGGAATCACTCCACATGCCATGCTTGCTACAATTACAATGCTTCATAATACATCTCATTTTACACCACTTATACTTCTTTATATAGTTATATCTAACCTCCTAGGAACTTTGTAGTAAAAAAATCTTCTAGTAATCCTTCTTACAACTATTACTTTCACACTATGTGACCATTTATGTATTATCATCCTCTTTGGGTACCTCCCCCAATACCCCATATTATCCGCCCTAGGTACAATACATTCCACCCCCCCTTCGCATTTTTTTCCCTTGAAACATGGGAAGAAGCCATACAATATTCTTTGCTAAGCAATGTAACCAATTGGTATCAAACACAAGCATCCATCCATCCTAATGAAATGTGAACATGGGGTCCAATTGCTTCCTTGCCACATCTATCCAGATTTTGATTGCTTGTTGTTGTGCTACTCTAATAACTCTATGCATTTATATTAGTCCTCCATTTTCCTCTAGACTGGTTTCCTTTTTGGTTCCATGTTGGTCCATAATAATATTTTTGATGCTCACACCCTTGCCATGATGACTATTTTTTCTCCAGGTGGTGTGAGTAGTGATACACATCAATATTAGCTCTTGATTCTTCTTGCTTGGACTCTTAAACATGGGGTTCCTTTGAGTCATTAAACTCCTTATATTTTTCTTCATTTTTATGCCCTTGCTAGGGATTTTCTTCATATACTTCTATAGCTTATTCTTTTGATTCAACCTTAGACGCTGCAATTAATTTCCTTGCAAGGAATTCTTCAAGTTCCCCTATGGGCCCTTCTTGCTCAGTAAGATAAAAATCCCGCAATTTAATTTTCTTTTTCTTGTACCAAAGCTTCAAAAACTTCTTTTGCACATTAATATTAATTGTACCAATGGATTCCATCAAAGGATGCTCCAAAACAACATCCACATCATCTATTTCTATAGCATGAAAATTTGAATGCAACACACATTTATCAATGGTAAGTTTCAAATCTTTAAAAATTTGAACATTCTACCCTCAACTTGTGTGCTTTGAATATGATTTGCAGGAACTTGCAATATTTTAGACAAGTTAGCATTCATGAAATTATGCTTGCAACTAGGGTTAATAGAAACCATGACATTATTGTGTTGAATACATCCATGAACTTGTAATATGAAATTTTCATTTGAAAATAAACCCCTACATATCTCATTATCCTTCTTTTGGCATGAGACCATCCATCTAAGTATAATTTATCATATTTCTCCTCTGAAAGTGCTTGTCTATCTTCATAGTTAAGTCCATCACACCATATGCGACTATCATCCTTTAAATTCATGTATTGATCTTTTCTCCAAAATGACTTTATCTATTTGATGTATTATTCAATACTAGGACCATAAAATCAATTTTTAAAATACATATTCCATGTGAAAACCCAAAAATAGAACTAGGGTTTATAGAAAGAACTTACTTTTCAATGGATCTCCTTTATGCAATTAGGTTTTGGGGTTGTTACACTTCAAACTTACTCACTTCGATAGTGTCGCAAGTGTCGTCATTACAAGTGTTGTAAGTGTCACATCTTGTCCGTAAGTGTCGCATCTTGACTATAAGTGTTGCAAGTGTCATAAACATCATACTGCCATCTTTCCCATGTCGTGCCTCTAACGACATCACAAAGACACTTAAGACACCCCAAAGACTATTTTTGAAGAAGAGAAGTCACTTGACAGGGAGTACAAACCTTTTGCCACTGAAAGAACTACTAAAAAATGAATTTTGGAGAGAAGCACTCGCCTACCCACTGTCAGGGAGTGTTGGCGCTCCCTGAGCCTCTTTGGGGGAGTGTTTGAGTGCCCTGTGCACCCCTTTGGGGGAGTGCTACCCTTTTTTTAGCAAATTTTGGGTTTGTTGAGGCAAATCAGGGAATAATCCCTCAACTCCTGAAGGTAGTTGGATTCGAATAGATGGTCAAGGCATGATCTTAGGGAATATCCTCAACTGAAGGAAAGGAATCCTCAACTTATCCCAAAGATACCTCAAGTGCTTGGACCTCTCCAAGGTTATATAAGGAGGCCTTCACATGGAGAAGACTCTAAAGATTGATGCCAACCTTATGATCTTGTAAGTGGTATACATGGAAAAGATTAGAGATGTAAAACTTATGATCTCATGAATGAGATATCATCAAATAAATCAATGGAGATTACTTGAGCAAAGGGGTTGGACAAGGAGAACTGTAAGAAGTTGTTGCACCTTCATTCAAAGGATTGTAATTATATTTACTTGTTCTCATTAATAATCAATGATTGGCCTATTTCTTTCAAACTTATGCTTGTTCCATATGAGTTTGTTTGCAGTAGATGGATCTATATTTGAGCTAATCTCAGTAGAGTAGGAATTCCATTGTATCTTTGTTTGTCCCACAGGACCTATCAGGGAGCTCAAGATCGAAACTCAGCTAGGACTTTGCAAGGACAAACATCGCTAATAAGGTACATATCTTTCTCCTTCTCTTTCATTCATTAGCTTGATTAGATCTAAAAGGAAGTTAGTGCCCATGTTAAGCACTTTTCTGTCTTGGCCTTAGGAGTCTAGAGACCAAGAGGGAATCCACTTATCCGTAGGGGGATTCACCTACAACAGAAATTGGCGACTCCACTGGGGAGGATAACCTGATTTTTGTTTCCATTCCCAGATCTTGTTTTGGCCCTTTTCCCACTGATTTGATCTTCTCCATATTGTCATGTTGATTCTTATATTTGTTTGATTGCCTCTTTATATCATCATGATCACCCTGATTGACTGGATTTCCTTGATTTTTTGAGTTTATGGGATTTTGTTTGAGTTTTTGGTGTAGAGCGCTCCCATCCTGTTGTTGTTAGAGCACTAGCACTCCCCTTTAGCCTTACACGGAGCATTGGAACACTCTAGTGCCCCTTACACCAGAGCGCTACCCCATTTTTGTGAGAAATACTCCAGAATTTTCATCCTCTGAAGCTATTTCTTGGTTTTGGCACTTGCTCAGGGTCTCATACTCTCAGTACATCTTGGTATTGGCCTTCAACACCCTGTTTTCTGAGGATTGATCTCCTCTTGTTTGGGAAGTTGACATTTTATTTCCTTGCCTTGAAGTCACTCTTTGTCTTTGCTAACCTAGAGTTAACTTGTTGTTTTCTTCTCCTTTATCCGACTAAGTGGAAACTTTTGTGAGGAAATCCAAAGGTCTGTGATCCTTTTCATTTGATCTTTGAGGTCAGTTTTCTAACATTTCTCTTTTGTTTGAGGTTTTTGGTTCTTGTTTGCAAATTTGGTTATCTTTGTTCTTCTTGTCTATTTCACGACGAGAGTGTATTTTTTGTTTTGTGTGAGGTTTGCTTATGATTGTTTAATCCTGAAGTCTGATTGACATTTAGAAGTTTTACATCTAATTATCATTCACATATAAACAAAAGGATATATTTTAGTGATTGGTTTGGATATTAGAAGGCATTTCTAAAATTTTTAGCATTGCATTGGATCTGAGTGAGAAACAAATTGATTGAGGACATTGCATATTAGTGTTTGATAGTGAAAACAACTTTTCTCCTTCCCCTAAATAGCCATTCATCAAAAGAAACGACTACTTATCATCTTCTTGTGCATTTTTTGGGAATTGAGTAATCATACCATCAAGTTTCATTGTCATACACCCTTTGAGTAAAGAACAACCGTAAAATCATCGCTAATTAAAATTTATCTCGAACATTTTTTGTTTTTAGGATCTTCCACCAACATTAGACTAGGACTAGCACTTTGGATTAGGCTGTGGGTAACACTCTCCAATTTTTTTCAAAACAAACATTAGCATCCTGAGATAGGGAGAGTCAAATCCAACTGTTGTATAGGCTTTCTGGGATCCCCCTCTCACACAAGGGTTACGCACGAGGTCACATTCGGGTGAGTTACAGAGATTATCCCTCCGTGGTTCCACTGTTTATAGTGGTTGGATCGTATATTGGGGGTCACTTGAGGGTATACCCACGATTATGTGTGGGAGCCTCTCGAGTTGATTTTAGACTTGTTATCCTGCCCATACGTTCGTATCGGACTAGCGACTGTACCCGCCCAGGGGCTGACTGCGAATTGGTGTCCTTAGTTGCCATAATCCTTAGGTAATTACACGAGGTGACGGTGAAGGGAAGTCTCACTGTACTTGGAACAAACATTGGTCAAACTCACTCGGGTTCCTTGGAGGGTAAATCCAGAATTACTGCGTGGAAGCTTGCACTAAGGTGAAAGTCCGTTAAGCAGGTCGCCATTGTAACTGTTCCACCATATCCTAGCCACTTCTTGACTTGATCACGGGACGTTGGATTTCATCACCAACTAGTACGATCATCGAGAGAAGTTTTGTTTGCTTGGTTTTGATTCCTAGATTTTATTAGCGTATGTTGTTTCTTTTCATTAGTTGGCCTTAGATTTTCAGTGTGTACTGTTATTCTCTAAAATTGAGCCTGTAGACGATAAAGGTCTTTGTCGATCATGTAGGATGCAAGGGTTGCCTCCGGAAGGCTACTAACCCTTACCTCCTCACCCTCCAAAAGACAACTACTGTGGAGAGGTAGAAAATCACTCTAACGCTGGAAGTGTTGTTGCTCCTCCGTTAGATAATTCAGAAGGCGCTTTGGTTACAGTTGAGAATCCCACTCCTCGCACTACGTCTGTGCCAACAATTCCTCTCAAACCACTTTTTCTTCATTTAGACTCTCTTATAAATGTCATAGACGAAGAGGTCCCACAGTTACCTGCGAGATATTTTACCGACACATATATGGGATCCATAGAACCAACCTTTGGTGATGAGTATAGGACTCTTGTTCGTCCTACCACTGCAGTAGATACAAATCCCACACCTGCTCGTTCTGTATGGAGGACTTCATCCGAACATGATCTCTATGAGCATTTTGAATCCTTTCAACAACCCTTTAATCCTCATGACCGTCCTGTTGAAAGTGGACCATCTAGTCAAAATATGAATCACTCCATTGACCAAGTCCTTAACCCTACTATTGGGTCAGCAAAATTCTATCCTAATGTTGGACTCATCGCCTCTACTCATTCCCAAGGCACTTCAATCCCTACCCCCACTTTTACAAACTTTCACTCTACAGCTCCACATGTTCCGCACGATCCTGCTGGGACATCTATTCACCCGAGAATGCAGACCCTTGCCAGCCAAATACAACCAACTGGAGGGCAACCACCATCTAGCGGATCTATCCCTCCTGGAAGATCACCATCCTATGGCGGGCCTACCCCTCCTGGGGGACAACCCCCTTTTCATGTTCTTCCTGGAGGGAAACCTCCCTTTTCCAGTCATACCCCGGTTGTTGATCCACCATTGGCAGGGAGGAAACCTTGGTTTGCTGGAAACCCTTCATAATCCTGGGGAGTATCTTCCGGAGGCACATTTACCCAACCCCATGTTGGGGGGAACTCATATCATAACCCACAAGGAGGAGTATCAAATCCTATTCCTTCTGGACCATCTTATGGACAACCTTATCTGGGTGGCATCTCAAACTCCACCTGGAGTCCTCAAGGACAACAACCTTACACTCCCCATGGGCCTAATGTGTATCTGCCTCTGGGATATACTCCTTACCCTCCTCAAGGGAAAAATGTTTATCCTCCTCATGGGAAAGAAAATCACCCGACTTATAATGCTCAGAACCCACCGGGTTATGCAAATTTTTCTTAGCCATCATCAAATCCTACTTATCTTGGTCAGCAACAACTGTATATAGGAGGACCTACTAGTTACAACTATCCACCTAACCTAGTTTATGGTCCTACTGGTGTTCCTATGCCACACCAGTATCATCCATAAATTAACTGACAGCTAGCTTTCCTTGCGACTCTGGGTCTCCCAGACTTGTCTTAGTTAACCAATGATCCTATTTTTCATTCACCGGATTGGCCAGTTATTCCAGCTAAACTTCCTTCCGATATTCCAAAATTTGACGAAAAATCTGGAGAAGATCCAAATAACCATGTGATGACTTTTCATTTGTGGTATTTATCTAACTCCCTCATGGATGATTTAATACGTTTGTGTCTTTTCCAGCGAACACTTACGGGCTCAGAAACAAAGTGGTATATTGACCTACCACGTGCTTCTTTCCATGATTTCAACTCCCTTGCCATGTCTTTCCTCACACACTTTCAACTACGTATTCGCTACGAGACGGGTACTGAAATCTTGACCTCCCTTCGTCAAAATGACTCTATGCATATCTCTGACCATATTCATGAGTGGAGACGACGATGAAGGATGATCAAGGTAATCATTCATGACATATTGTTGGTGGAATGGTTCACTAAATCACTTTTACCCTCGATCGCTCGCGATGTCGCTATGCTTGGCACGGTCACCGAGGAAGAAACCATTGCTCGGGCTCAATACTTAGATTTGGTTTATTCACAATCTGGTAGTTTGTATGATTTTCTTCCAAATGTTTCTCGGGCTAATACCGATCCATCTAAGTCATCATCCTCATCTCATGTGGACGGTGTTATCGGTTTTGTCAAAACTCAATCTACTTCCCAATCGACCACACTCTCCCCTACCTCTCCCCAAACTCAGATCTCTGAGGTGAATGCAGTTCAATCTTCCCCTTCACAACAATTCGAAGGTAAGAAGAAGACAAAAAATAAATCAAAAAATACTTATAACAATGAACAACCAAAAACTCAAGCTCAAACACCTACTACCGAAAAGCAACCACAACGGAAACTGAAATTCCCGTGTATCATTTGTGGTGACGATCACTACACTCGAGACTGTCCACATTGCAATGAAGTGGTCAAACTTTTCCAGGTAAATTCACAACCCGTTGTGCTTACTCAGCCTTTTCCATAGCATCAATCCATGGTTGCTTAAACCCCCTCTCCTGGGGGCAGTTCTAGTTATCCTCATGATGAGGCCTCGATGAGTGCACATATTTATATGTTTAATGGGATTAATTTTACCACTCACTCTAAGACACACGACACACCAGGTAATCCTGACAAAGGAAAAGTCACTAATGGTACCAGTACTTTACCGGATCCATCATCGTCCTTCGTTAGTCCTCCATCAGTTAATCCTCCGTCTGGACCACTTCATATTGAGAAACCTACGTTTGACTCTATGTTACGCCCTCCTAAGAGAACTATCAGTAAATCTACCTTTAATCCTAGTTCACGTGTCGCCCAGAACTACAACATTGTTGAAGATTTGGCTCAAGCACTGTGTGCTATGTCTATGTTAGAAGTTCTACAGCACTGCCCCAGTCAACGTAGAATTCTCTTGATCGTTATTGGCATTGTTGATCCCGAGTTGTCCAACCATATCATGTTTAACCTGGACAATTATACATCTCGACTCTCCCACCAACTTGCTTTACAAGTTGATGTTGTTGTTCACAATCAACAAATCCACCGAACTATTCTGGATGAGGGAGCCTCAGCTTGTGTCATGTCTTTAGCATGTTGGAAAGGTTTAAAATCACCCGCACTTAAAAAATCCCCAACGATGTTACGCGCCTCCGATGGGAGAGGTTTTCATCCCCATGGGCTTTTGCAGTCCCTGTCCATCTAGCTGGGTGGAAAAACTGTCACTGTTGATGTCAAGGTGGTCGATGCTCCCCTCAATTACAACTTGTTACTTGGAAGAAGTTGGTTTTATGCTATGACTATCATTGCCTCATCAGTCTTTCGATGTGTACAATTTCCTCATCAGGGAAAAATTGTCACTGTTGATCAGTTAGATTTATGCATGACCGATGCTCATGCTCCTGCTATCAACAATATTCCTTTCTTGGGAGATCACAAGATCATGTATGAAAGCGTTGGTGTTGGCTTGCTGAAATATTCTAGCCTTGTGGGTACCTTCCCTACACCACTTCTACCGACTACACATCATATTTCCACCATCGATATGATTTTGATTGCGGCTTATCAATCTTTGGAATCATCAGACCCTTGGATTGTACCTAGTCCATTGGAATTCGATGCACTAGGTGAACCTGTGCCACTTAGTCCAGTCAAAACATTATATGTTGTTGTCCAATCAGCTTCTCCCTCTTCGGATGACCAACATCTATTGGCACCCGACAGTTACTCGATGTTATCACGGTTAAGTTCCTTGTCATCTGCGATCGACTACATGTTGTTTGTGGAGCCTGATTATCTTGGTCTTTTACTTTCAGCCGTGTTTATACCCTTTTATTCCTGAGTTTGTGTTTTAAGGCTATAAAACACACAGTCAAGGCATCCGAAACAGATTTTTATGATAAGGCTTTAAAATAAAGAAACAAAGGAAAACTAGATCCGATTTAGTTTCTCAACTATCTCTGTCTTGCTTCACGTTGCTCTTGGATGCTAATGTCACGTTCGATAGCAGCCCACGATCTTTCTAACTCAGCCCTACTGGTTGTTGTTTGCAGAATGGTGTTAAATAAGTTTAAGGCAATGCGGGTTTGATCCTGAAGACCAGGTTCTACGTTTGGTTGTCTACCACTAGGGACTGTCATGGGTGAAAAGGATTTTTCAAAGGGTTTTGTAAAAGGTTTTTTATCGATTGGTTACTTCAGATTTTCAGAGATGATATTTAATGAAACAACTTTAAAATCTAAAACAGTAATGTAAAAACACAATCAAGGTCGTTTCCTGGTTTTGCAACAATTTTGAGGTTGTAGACAATGGAACACAATATAAAGAAATATAAGGATTTTATCTTGAAAGAATCTTATACTTCAATGAACAATGATGAAAGAAAAACAATATTTCTAACAAAATTAGATATTAAGGAACAAAAGGTTTACAGGTCTTAAAATCACTAAAGTAATTTCAGAGGAAATATTGTAAAACATTCAACATCCAAACCAATCTGAAATGATAAACAACAATGTATACAACTTCGAATTGATTCACTTGTTAGAAGCACACATTAAGAATAAAATTTAACAAATCATGATAGACAGGGGAAGAAACGTAGTCACAAAATTGCAGGATCCAGAATCTTGTTTGCGATTTCCATTCCAATAAACTTCAAAGTTGATATTACAAAAAGTGGCTTTCTCCCAAAATTTCTGAAGCCCCTTGTTTCCGCCTCTTGAAACTATATTTATACATTTCTATTCAAATCTTTCATTGGTATCTAACCAACTTCCTAATATTACGGTTGCATAAACTAATGTCAACCGTTTACAATTTATTTCAGAATTATGAAAATAAAAGTATTTACAAAGTTTTAAATTTGTATTGAAGAACTTTCTTTATCTGCTTCAATGTATTGAACATATTTCTCTAAAAAAATTACCAAGGCTTTAGGAGCCTCAGGTACTTCATTTGCTTCAAAAGAGAAGAAACTCCTTTGTAAGCTTGGCAGCTGGCTTCCTATTGTTTTCTCCGTGAATTTAACTTTCTCCAATTTTGAACTTGAAGCTATCATCCACTTATCGATTTCTGCAATGTTGACCACTTTAATATTTGAGATTTCTGCTTTCTTTTCTTCCAGTTCTTCTTTTGTTCTCAGTTGATACCTGTTAATGTCGATTTCTCCTAACAACTCGGAAAAACCATCTGTCCCGATATGTACTGAATCTTTTTCAATAGAATCGAAGATCTTTTGACAATCTTCATTGACTCCTTTTGTAATTCTTTTATATCCTTCCAATTTTGTTTCCCAAACTTTAATCATTATATCTCCTTTCAGCTGCTCTGAAATGGATAATTTCTGTGATTTTCCAGTTTCTTCTTTTTGTAAAGAAGTTATTATTTTTTGGAAAGAATTCCTTGTTGCTTTAGCTTCTCTTTCTTTTTGCACTACCTTTTCCATAGACCTCTTAGATTCTTGGAAATAATTATGGATGATCTCCAGATTACAAAATATCTTCTGTTGTTCTTCCTCAATATTTACATATATCTCTGATGCTTTAGTCTTGAAATGTTCCATTTCGATCACTTGATTGGTAATTGAAATGATTTTACTTTGCAGGGATTTATTTCCATTGCCCAGCTTTTGCACTTGTTCTTGGGTAACCTGTATCATGTTTTTTGCCTCATCCAAATTTTCATTTAACTTTTGGATTTCTTGGATGTCTTTAAGTCTAGCTTGTTCTAGACCTTTTTGTATTCCCCAGCCAATAATTTTTTCATTTTCCTTTTACCTGTCTTGCAGCTGCATTATTTCCCGATCCTTTTGCTCTAGCATTGTGGTTAGATTTCCCACAGAGTACATGTTGGCTGATGCTATAGCACCCATGGTTCCTGCTAGCTCTGTAGCAAATTCTCCTTCATTTAGCTTCTTTCCATTAATGATGATCTTATGTTTTTTGACCATTCTTTCTCCTACGGGATGTAATTCCTGTTTCAAGACAGCTCTTCGTTTTTTGCTGAAAAAATAATCCGATGAAGGGATTTCATCTCTGGTGATTGGCTCTAAATCATTTACATATAGAACTCCTTCGTGAGGGTTTCCAAAAGTTGATTGAAGTGGAGTCAATGTTGTAATAGGACTACCAAGTTCTTGTGAAGTTGTTCCCCCAACATTTTCTGGAATGTCATCAAGGTCTATAATGCTTGTTTCTGTCCCTTTTCCCTTTTTTGTCTGTGTTTCTTTGGTCTGAGAATCCTTTGTATTCTGAGGAGGTATTTCAGACTCTTCCAATTTATCTTTGTCACTTGCATTATACTGAATGATGGTTTCAAACCCCGGAGGAATTGTTTCTTGCTCTTGTGCTGATGCTGACACTTCGCCTTGTAAAATTTTTGGCAGACATTGTCTTCTATTTCTTTGAAAAGATTCAAACCCCACCTGTGCATCAGGTGACAAGGTTTGCACTCTGCTCTGAACTTCCTCATAAAATTTAGCATTTCTAAAAACATCATCATAAACTGAGACTTCATATTCATATGCTTTCAAACCACATTGTGTGAAATGTCGACCGATTATTTGGTATGGGTCGTGTTTCCTGTGCTCTATATCTACTAATTTCACTTCGTTCATTGATTCGACTTCTACCTTAGAATGGCCTATGTTTAATAGAACAAATTTTCCTAGATAAACAAGAAAAGATGGCCATGCCTTTTTTTGTTGAGCTTTTAATTCTAGCCCAATACCACCATTTACTAACTGATAAGCCACTTCTCTGCATATCAACTTGTCTGGTAAAATTTTTGGAAGTGCGTGAGGAGGAATGGAACAACCATAAACCCTCACATAGGAGAAATTTTCCTCGATGAACCAGTCAGCAACTGTTTTGAGGTTTTCTGTGATGGTATTAGAAATACGAGGGGGTTCGCATCCAAGGAATAATTTGTGCAGAGGGATAATTACATAATGACAAACCTCATAAAAAGCATTTTTTGCATTTTCCTTTCAGAGAATTGAATGGTACTCATGGACAGGCTCTGGGCAAGAAATATTCCAACTCCAGTTCATAAGTGGGAAAGGAGTCATCAAGCAAATGACATCCATTATATAAGCTGACATATAAAAAGACACTGGTTGTCCTTTTGACCTGGCTGCTTTGTAATTCATGACCTCTGATGTAAGGTTATCTGATAGAATTTTGTGCCAATTGAAATTGCGTCCCTCCGAAACTTCCTCTAAGAAAGGTGTCCAGTCTGCATTAAAGTGGAAAGGATCCTTTCTCCCAAAAAGTCTACATAACATCATTGCTACAAACACCATATATTCATTTAAGGAAGCTGTGGCATAAATTCTGTGTAAATCAGCCCTAAACTTGTTTTCATCTCTGGCCCATCCTCTTATCATGTCAGGGTATGTTTGGCCACCTTCAATGCACTCTTTTTTTTGAAATGTAGCTACAAACTCAGAATTATAAGCGTGTCTATAATTGGGCGAGAGCTTATACATTACTTGGATATGTTCAGGCCTGAACGAGCCGATAACAACTCCTTGCTCATTCAAAATACTTCTGGTCGGGACGTCTACTTTATCCAGTGCCCAGGCGATCATATCGGTATATGAAACGAGTCTCGGGCGCGCAACAACCTTATGAAGCTCGGTATCAGTGATATCTCGGAGGTGATTATCCGAATCAGTGGCCGCATATTTCAGCTCTTCTTCTAGTATTTCAGCAATTCCATTCCACGACTTGACAGTGTGTACCCCAGATGTTGTAGTGTCTGAAATAATATCACCTTGTGGTTGCTCTTCATTTTTCTTCGAAGCCTTCTTGGGTGCCATAGCTTTGTGTTCACTTGAAAACCTGTAACAGAGCGGAATTTAGCTTCGAAATTAATAATGTAAACGTTTCAAAAATTACTTCGAATATATCATAAAGTCATTGAGATTTGTACCTCTGTTATGAATTTAAGGTTCTTAATGCAAAATATATGCCCGAAGATATACATTTAATGTTTGTACTTGAGCTTTCCCAGTATTTTCGAATATAATAGAAACTTACCAATTTGGAAAATTGCCGTATTAAAGATCGTTTATCGAAAGTTTAAACCTTAAACCTTGTTTCTAAGAATGATTAATTAGCGTTAATCTTGATTTAAATTTGAAAACATTCTTATCGGAATTTTGGAACCTTTGATGCCAAGGAAACAAGTCATCGAAGAACTCCGATTGCCGAAATCGCGATATATTATTTAAGTTAAAACATTTTATTATCTTAATTAATCCAGATTAAACCTTTTCGAGATTTCATAAATCGGGAATCGGAAAATCGAAAAATCCAATGACATGAAAATTGTTGCTCACAAAACCGCGAATCTCGATATCCCGATATGATTATTTATTCTTAATCATGCTTAACTTTAATTAAATTAATTCCAAACTTCACTTAAGAATTAACTATGTCGCGAAATCGGAAAATCGGAAAATACGATGACAAGTTTCTTTGTTCTCACAAAATCGCGAATCTCGATTTTGCGATGAGATTAACTTAAAGTTTAACCTTTTTAACATTGATTTAAGTTAATGATGTTTTAATTAAGGATTAATGTATCGGGAAATCGGGGATCGGGATTTCGTTATTCAATTTGCGCTGAACATTTGTTCATTCAAAACTCTGAATCCCGATATCCCAATGTAAATCTAAAATTCCTTAGGTTTTAAATCAATGTCCGTTTTAAAAGATTATTTCGAACAATATTGGAAAACTTATATTCGTTTAGATTTTTAATCATTCTTTATCAAAAAATGAACCATAAAGGCATCGCGAATTCGTTGGAGATGAAATTTTTTGCTTTAGGAAATTTATAAAATGCAAAGACTCAAAGATAAGAAAAAAAAATTATCCTCTAGGTCAAAAATTCAAGGTTTGTTTCAACATACCCCATGAAGTATTTACATCCCAGAAGTATGTACACTCTTCCACGCGGGGAAGTGCAGAGGGGGGGTACCCCTCTGCGGGGTCTGGGGGCAAGCGGGCCCCCAGCGGGGGTTAGGGGGCAGCGTCCCCCGATGGAGGTTCGGGGGCAAAGCCCCCGAAGAAAAAATTTCCTTGTAAAAGTATATTGTAATTTCATTGTAAATCTGGATCGTTCATTATAAGGTCGTAGATCTAACGGTAGAGATTATGTTAGGGTTTTTTGCCCTAGAAGGCAACCCTCTTTTATGAGGGAAATGTATTGCGGCTATG